>UCOM01001557.1:0-39147 GCA_900474385.1 Ormyrus pomaceus
CACATGTCCTTAAATTCTGAGGATAGGTATGAGGATATGGATCGAGTGGAAGATATTTCATTGCCTGGTAAAATGAGGACAATGTCTGAAATAAGTCTGCATGAAACTACTTCTTCAATTAAAACAGAAACTGGTACTGAAATTAGCATTTCGACTAGAGATGTCACGTGCTCATTTAATAAATACTTAGATTTAGAGGTATGTTTTTTTACATAAGTTTTTTTTGCAAATTATCTTTTTAGGTAATTTGCAAGGGACTGGTCATATTCTACACACAACAAACTGTACACGCCTATGTTTTGTATCTCTATATATGAACAAAAACAAAGGCATATATAGTTGTTTTGTGTAGAATATAACCAGTCCCGTGTATAACGTGAAGTACGAGCTTTCATAATAAGAAAAGACGTTACTAAAATTACATAAATGGCACGTGGTTTTAAAGTAAATTTACATTACGAGATAGTTTTGCAATATTTAAGTGTAATTACATACATTCGTTAACTGATATCAATTTATTTGACAAGAATATAAAGTTAATTGCAAAAGTTTTCCCGTGCGGATTGTACTTTACTTGCGCGACAAAATGAGACTTAGAAATTTCTACAATATATTTCATCAAGCTCTTTTTAACACAGATGGCGCAACTGATAAAAGATGAGAGGCAAAGATACGATAAGATCGAAATGTTGTTTAAATCGCGCGAGAAGACCTTGAACGATCGAACTAAGAAATTAGTAAAACTTGAGGAGCAAAAGCGCGCGCTGAGGGACACTGGCCAGGATAGTCGTATAAGTTCCGTAAAAAAGAAGCAGCGGGCCCTGCTGCTAAAATTACAACAGGAAAAAGATGAAATGAACAGGTAAATAAAATACCATAGCCTTATCGACGCAGTCGAAGAAATAACATTCTTTCTTATCTACAAATGAAATGTTTTTATGATTCATGTGCTACATTAAAGAAATTTTGAATTTAACATATTATTTGCATAATGTTATTTGATTTTTTATAAATTCCGGAAAAACGTTAGAACTAATTATAATTATAATTAACGATTACTACTAAAAGACTAGTGAACATTTCTTTACTAAAAATGTACTGTCTTCTTAATATCTTTAATTTAAAAGAGCCTTTTCATTTTAAACAATTATTATAGGTTGAAAGAACTTCATAAAATAGCTAGTCAAGAGAGGAAGCTGATGCTACAGAAGCAGCGGGATATGTTTAATCCTGAAATGTCCACAAAAAATATTTTGAATAAGCTCAAGAGAAGCGCCGACAGTCAATCCCCACGGCGACTCTCCGGACCTATGAAAGGATACGATATTCGTAGTAATTCTTCAATCAGTTCGTTAGTAGATTCTGATAAGTCACTGTTCGATCGCTCACAGTTTGATTTTAAATTTAATTTATCTGATATTGCGCCTCACAGGAATGATCCAACGTCATCACGGTTAGAATTGGATTCATCTTTAAAACAGGTGAGTTTAAAATACATTGATTTATTATGCTTATCATTACTTGTTTTGAAGAGATTTCAATTTTGAAAAGAATGCTTGAAAATAATGTTGCTAATAAAAAGCAGTAACATTTTTCAAAAGCATTGATTATGATTTTAGTCAAAGGAAAAATTTCTTTTATTATTTAACTTTTTTTAAAGCAGAATTTTGATACCTATATTGATACAAGTATTTCGTTTATTTTTGTCATTTAGGGTTTACATGGTGCAGATAATGTCGATAAAAAATTATCGAAGCTGGATTCCAGTAAGCTACATAAAGATTCACCCAAATTAAAATATGACTTAAAAACGCGAAAATTCGAAGAAAAAATGCCAAAATCTGATTTGCTGAAATTAAAGTCGTCACATTACGACCTAGATGCTATTATAAAGCGAGGAACTATGAGTTTGATGAACAATGACAGTCATGCAAGCTTAAGTCAGTATGAAGACAATGACAATTCGATTTCTGAGCATATGAAGTCTGAATCTGAAGCATTAATTGAAGAATTAGCACAGATATGGAAATCTCAATATCCAGAGGTATGCAAATATAGTTGTTTAAGAATGAATACACTGTTTCCAATGCAATTTTGATAATATTCTAATTTTTTTACAGTCGTTGAATCTATTGGCTGCATCTGATTCTGTAGAGGCTTTACATAAAGCGACTTCTTCGAAAAGGTTTGAAAAAGAATTGTCAAAGAAAATACAACAACAACAACATGTATCGAATGATAAAAACGCAAAACGTAAGGGAACGAAAGTTCAAAAACCTAAGACTGCCCAAATCGAGTCGACATCAAAATCCGAAGATTCGCAGTACGTGGAAGAAGCGTTCCGACATCACAACAAACGTTCAAAGATTGAGGCCGATCAGCAGTCAGATGACAATTATCAAAATTCCATTCTTGAAGAACTAGATTATAACGAGACGGAGAGTTCTTTACAAGCTCTCTTAAAACACTCGCGATTTTTGAAGGAACGAAACAATAAACTTTTACAAGAGATCGTTGATGAAAGGAACAACGCCGCAACAGAAAATTCCGAAAGTTCATTATCACAGAAAGATGAGGAGGATAATACAAGAGGTGGAAACACTTCTGCAAGGTCACAGGTTAGCCTCACGATATCGCATCAAAGCTCAAATGACAGCGATAGAAGTTATTCTAGGTCGGTCGTCATCAGGTCACAGCAGGATCATCGTCACAGTCATTCAAATTTAAAATCGTCTAAGAAGCTTGAACAGTGAGTTCAGTTCTATTATAAAATTTTCACAGATTCTATAATTTTATAAATCGGTTTTACATGCTCAAAATTAGCCTCTTCCTAATCAATTAAAAATACTTCGCGTGTAAATTAAAACTGACTAAAATTTTAAAGCGTAAATAATTTATTTGCTTTTTAATACAATTTTCAATAAATCTAGTTATCCAGGTATTTAAAAAATGTCTCTTAACTGCTTTACTAAAATTTAATGGCTATCGCGACGCAATTTCGTCGGATACCATTTTGGCTCTTCGGAAAACCCATGATGTGCGCTCTCGCTGGTTCCGTCGTCGTCGGCGTCGTCGCCGCCGCCGGCGGCGGCGAACCACCGAGCGGGGCACATATATATTCGGACACGCAGCCGGTCTAATTATAAACGCGTCGCGTGTACACAACACCGAGCAAGAGCCTATAAAAATAGATCACTCTCTCACTTGCGATTTCTCTCCGCCTCTCTCTCTCTCATTCTCTTTTCCTCGCGATGCTTATCCCCCGTCGCGAGAGCTTTTCCGTCCGAGTGGAAAGAGTACGACACATAATGAGGAGCTTTTCGTTGTCCGTCCGACAGAATTCTAAACGCCCGTGAGGCCACACTGGTCTCGAGGCGCAACTGCGTCGAGGAGTGGATTGCCTGGCATGCACGGCTACGGGAGGAGGAAAATCGCGTAGCACGAATGGAGCAGGCGGCCTACAAGCTTGTCAGTGCCACCGCCAAAGCTTTGTCGCACAATGGTAAGAGGAATATAGTTCTACTGCTTCTTTTTTTATTTTTGAGTTTGTGTTGAAAGTAGTTTGTTACGAGTGGAGATGTTTGTTTTCGAATTCGAGAGAGACTTGTTTTGGTTTTGGAATACTGATCCGGCTGAGCTAATTTTGACGGTGCATTCTCAGTGCCTAATTTGGTGTAATTGAAATGCGCGGGGATCGATTAATTTATCTATACGAAAGTCCAACTTAAATAATGATAGTAACTTTAAAGATAAAGGCAAAACATGACAGTTTGAACGACTTTTTTACCATTAAGAATTTATATGGTGTACAAAAATAGTTCAAAGCTTTTACAATCAAACGAAAGTCTCCTTATGTTTTCTGTTTATTAAACAATTTAGTTAATTTTGATAATCGGGTGCAATTTATATTTTATTATATTTAAATTTTGTGTATTATTCAATTTATCATTAAAGTACTTATCGGAAGTAAATACATTACTATTTCGACGTCATACTGCAGTTGAATTCCAAACCTGACGTCATACTGAAGTAATTTTTTATATACAATACCATTATCAGTTAAGATATGTAAAAAATTCCAATAATTTCTGAAAACTGATTCTTTTAAATTGGAGTAGTATTATTTAATGATATTATGCAGTTAATACCCAATCGTGTTAAAGGCAACTAAAATGTTGCTATGTATTTAAAAGATTAGGTTTCAAAGGACCGAAATATTGACATTTAAATTTTGCACGCTACAATTGTTTTTACTTCCTGAATTTCACTCACTCGCTTTATGTTTCCCATTTGTATTCTACCGCAAGCAGTAAGCGCAATACATAAAACGTTATATTGTTTATTAAGAAGAAATTTGTTTTAAAAACAACGTACTTTCAGACACAACAGTTTCCTCGGACACTAGTGACGTCGAGGGAAGAATCGAGCTGCTTACACAGAAATTGGCCGATCGTCGTTTGGAGATGGCTCGCCTCAAGAAAGAAGCTCGAAAACAAGCCAAGCAAAGACTTAGGGCCTTAGAAGCTAATTTATTAAATCAAATTAAGGTAAGCTTTGATTTTTAAAGACGGTTTTCTTTTTTACGATAGATTTTCTTTACTTATTTAAAATTCTGTTGTAGAAATATGATGCCACGATTGTTGACATGCGAAAGAAATTGGAATCGAAAAAGACATCTAATAAAGAAAGCGACAAACTGGCTATTGAATCAAAGTCAGTCGTAGATTTTAAAGTACCTGAAATTCCTATTAAGAAGATTCAAGAGATTTACAAAAGCAGTGATTTACTGCGTTCTAAGTCTGATTCCGATATTATTTCCGCAAGAAGTCAAGGATCAACTGACAAATCGAAATCGCATGACGCTGAAAAAGATTTAACAAAGAGTAAAGGTACGGGAGAATCTAAACCTTTGTCTACGCTTCACACAGTCTACGACGAGGATCATGAATCTTCCGAAAAATCTGACTTCAGCGCCATGCATTCTTATAAAACGAAATCGAATTCGGAAGAAATTGCTACGCAAAGAAGCGTTGCTACAGAAATACAAGAAATGAAGAGATCGTCTTCACAGAGTAGTAACATTTCTGAAGAAATTCCAAGTGAAGCGTATTCTGTAAAATCACAATCAGAAACAATTCAGACTGCAAAATCTGAAGCATCAGTTTCTCGATATATTACTGAGAAAATTGAAATTACCAAAAAAGAAAGCACAAACATCGAAGAAGATCTAACACCTGTCTCCGATGATACGTCATTAGTATTTTCAAGGAAACTAGATAACATTCAATTGCACAATAAAGAATTAAACGATGATATACATAATCTTGAGCACGACCTCAAAGAATTAACAGAAATGATGTCTAATTTCAGCAAAAAGTCTACTGAGAAAAATGTAAAATCAATTGATTTTAGTGAAAAAATAACAAAAGATAGTGAAAAGAATAATACTCTAGACATTTCTGAAGAAATACTAGCATCTGGAAACCTTGTGCTAACTGATCACATTGATGCAGACTTACAAAATAGGGTCAAGAATATTTTGTCAGATGTAATTCCAGAGACTGATGACTTGTTAACTTCGATTGAAGAATTTGATCCTAAAGGTAAAGTTGATCAAGTTGACAAGTCTGAAATGATAAATAAATCTACAGTGAGTGAAGAAATTTCTACATATTTATCTTCTCATACCCTTCAAAAAGAAGAACCATCGACTGGCACTAATTTTGAAAAAGAAAATAAGTCAGCAACGGAAGTTATATCAATGGTTGTAGAAGAAGATAAAGAAAATGTTTCACCAAATGAATCTCATAATTTAGTACACAAGATATCTAAATCTTCTGATAATGTAATCAGTAGTCAAATAGAAACAGAATATAACTCCAAATTCGAAAAATTCAGCAGCACTCATATCCAGGAAAGTGTCGCGGATGAATCTGTAACATTAGAAAAGGACAATGAAATATCTTCGAAGCAAGGTAAATCCTCCGAAATTAATGAAAAAGATACCGTTGAAGATCGTTTGGCTGCGACGAAAGCTAAGTACATTGACACAAACATTTTTATTACGGAAGAAGTTTCAGTAAATCATATTCCATCTTTGAAGAATGAAGAAGAATGCACTGAAGACTTCGATAATGCTGCAACTGAAGATAAATATGTTGGGGATAAAATTTCGACTGAAGAAATTCCATCCCCGCAGATTGAGAAAAAGGAAAATGAAATAAATGATATTCCTATTACGACTGAAGATGATTCGAAAGTATATGAAAAAAGTGAGAACAAGAAGTTGGCCGTCGAAGAAGTCAATGATAAAATTCTAAAAGAAAATGTAGAGACTGATAACTTATTTGTCAAGACTGCAGATTCGGATAACGATTGGACGTTGTCTGACTCTTTTGAAATTCAACCGTTTGAAAACAAGGATTCTAAAGTGGATGAGTTGCAATCAGAAACTAATTCTAATATAGAAGGCTTTAAAAAAGAAGATCAAATTGGAACTAGTATCATGGAAGATTCAAATATGTTCCTTCCTAGAGGTGAATCGACAAATATTCAAGACACTTTTGTACTAAAATTAGATGAGTCAAGTGAATCACGCATTGGGATTCGTTCAGAGGAGTTTAACGATATTCTTGAAATTATAGAACGCGAAACAAAGAATGATGATCTTACGATTAAACCTCCAGCCCCAGCTATTCTATATATGGAAGAAACATCTAAAGCAAATACTAAAATTGACACTCCAATAGAATACGATATATCTGTAACAATTAAAGCAACTGATGAAGAATCTGAAAGTATTGAAGAAGAAATTGAAGGAAAGAATGACGCAAGTATTTCTGAAGATTTAATAAGTGAACAAACTTCAGATGATAAGGATACTGATTTACCTCAAGTAGAAATCGGAATGAAAATAGAAGTTATTGAAGACGAGGATGAAAACAGTAAAGAAGAGGTAAAACCGAATTCTCCTGAAAAATTGAGTGAGGTCGAAGCAACAGAAACTACAGAATCTGGCGGAGAAGATAGAATAAGTTCTGATGGAGAACAAATGGATAATTTGATTGAAGTTGTAGAAGGTAGACTTGATACTGTAGAAAAGATAACACCTAAAAAACAAGTATCCGTTGAAAATATTTCGAGTGAAATTACTGTGCAGAAACCTAAAACACAAGTGACAGTTTTCTTGGACAGAACCTTTGAAGTGATAAAGGATCCAGGATATGAAGACATCTCTGAGGAAAGTCTTGAAGTTTCTGAAATTCTCGATAAATCAGATTCTCGTTTTGCTCAAAAATCAAAATAATTTGCAAAAGTTCCTGAAAAGTATGTTATTAAATCAAAGTCTGACGAAGTGCTGCGTATTTTAGATGAACTGTCCCATAAATCAACTAATAATTTCAAAGAAGATATTTGCGCGAATGAAAAGAATGATTCGCTTCAAATTGCAAGTACAGTTGCGCTATCGGAGAGTAAAGATATTCTACCCCCATTACTTTTGGAGAAAGAAAACGATATTGAAAGTGCAAAAGAAGAATCAATGAAAATAGTTAACGCACTTAAATCTGGAGAAGAGGTTTCAAATAAAGAACTCGTTGTACCTGAAGAAGTTAAATCATCTCAGGAAGATGATTTGCAACAAAAGCAAGAAGAATCGCAAAAACTTGCCTCAGAGTCGAGTGAAGGTGGTGGTTTTGATACTCCGCGAGGAATTTCTGAAATTGACATGGATTCTCCAAGAGACGCAAATGAAGATTCACGACTGGATGTTGATGCTCTCGACGATGATTTACTAAGTGGCAATACGCTGCTGATGCAGACGGGACAAAGCAACGATGCGAAGACAGAATTTCGTACAACGCCTATGGGTGTCACCTCAGAAAAGGACATCGAAGCTATGATTGAAAAGCTAAAAGGTAGAGTTTTTATATATTTAAAATTTTTATTTTATTCTTTTTTTGGATATAGTTAATTATTTTTTTCTTTTTCCGTGGCTGTAAAATTTGACAATTCAGCGATGATACAGATAATAATATTAAAAAAACTGATTTAAACTGATGAAATTTAACACGAAATCTTATTAAATTATAAAAATATTGTAGATTTTAAAGTACTTGTGATTGTCATCTTTTAATATTCATCGCTGTATTGAATGCACTTAAATTTAGATGCATAGAAAGCTACATGCAGATTTTAACGATATTTCTCAATGTCAATTTATATTTTTAATATTTATAACAGTTATATGAAATCTTAAATTATGTTTGTAAATCTTTTAAAATAATTACTTAAAGTTGAAAAATACATTTTTTCTAATAGAATATTTAGTTGAATTCAATACTGCAAAATAAATAAATTGAAAAATCAGCATTTAGAAAAAATGTATTTACTTAAATTTTATTTGTACTTGTTTGTATTGATATTTAAAACTTTTCATTGTTAACCTTAAATAGATAAATTTGAATCTTGTAAATAAGTAAAACTTACAACTTAAGTAAACCTGTAAACTTTTAAAAACCACTGATATTTTAATATTATGTTTCGTTGAAATTATTAATATTTCTTTTGGCTGAGAGATATTGTTTATATTCGCTGAATGCATTTCGCACACATATATCGGTCTGAGAATATGAAAAATTTTAGGCGAGGAAGCCAAAAAAAAATAAGAAACACGAAATAAAACAGACAAAATTTTTAATTATATTTTTTATTTTGGTTTTCTTATAATGGCTGTGTGCTCCCATGCAAAAAAGCATTGCCTGGTATAGCAAATATGTTGTTTATTTTACAGAATAGCAAAGTCGAGATAATATTTATCATAAAGGTAATTTATATACATACGACAAAATTTGGAATGACATGAACCATTGACTTGTCTTCTTTGTACGAATTAGGTGTCGCATGAATATGCTTGTCCGTTATATATTTATTCGATTATATTCGTATACATTTTATAATAAACTATAAGTTATATTTGCACAAAAAAGCCTGTAAATATGTGTATCACATAAATATTATATTTTTGATCTCCCCCTGTTTTTTTAATACCTACATAACTATTTTTTCAAGTAAGTACCGTGAAAATATACTTATGGATGCATCATCCTTAATCATTTATCTATTAGTGTAGCATTTTAAAATATTAGCACATTTTTTTCGTGCCAGAAAGAAGATTTTTATGAAAAACAAATTCACTAATATAAAAGTTTATCATTGCCTTCCAATTTTTTTTCTGTGCATTTTTTCGCATAAATAATATTTTGGAATTATTTTTTTAAGTATTATTTTTCAAGTAAAAATATCGTCGGATTTAAATGAAGACTTGCATATGAATTACTTTTTTTACTTTAGTATAATATTTGTAATAAACTTTACATCTTTTCGAGGGGAACTTGCTATTTAAAAATATATAGATTTTAATATGTGATAAAATTATACTTATATACAAAGAATTTAATGGAATGTTTATGAACACAGCTTCAACTACTTTTATGTTTGCATCGAAAAACCTTTCCTATTCGTATTTTAAATTCGGTACTTCAATTGTATCTTCTAGGAGCACTGAAAATATTTTTTATACCCCTTACATAAGGTATAACATCTAATAATGATAAAGATGAGTTGCTTTTGATTTGAAAAACCATATTTTATTTCATTGTTTATTAACATATCTTTTTGCGTATAGCTTCACTGGAGCAACCCGGATTGGAAGTAGCAGAGTTAGAAGCCAAGTTGCTCCAAATAGAGAATCTTCAAATCGAATTAAAAGTGAGTATAAATTTTTCCATCGATATTTTTATAATCAGTCGAGATAAATTTAAAAATGAAATATCTTTTGCGCTCCATGCAGATCAAGAAACTAGAAGCTGAAGAGGTCTCGTATTTCATGCGCGAGATTCCTAATAAGCCACCACCTCCATACACTCCTCCAGGAGCAGTTCGTCTTTCTAGTGCTCACGGTTCTCCGTCGCCACCACCAGCCGTCATTCCAACAAACGTCGAAGAGTTGACGGTTTTCACTGAAAAGGCAACCTCAATCATCTACCAGGCAAAGCAGGCTGGTGAAGACGTTCTAGCTTTGGAAGCTCCCACCGAGATCTGCGAACTCGTCAAAGACAATAGTAGCGAGGCCCTTAAGAAGGACCGCCGGATTTACAACACCTTCCTGTTTGATCTGTGCAAGGAGCTCATAGCTGAAATGTACAAGTCAGAGTACGAGAAGCCAGGACCCAGTTGGACCAAACCTAACGTTAAGACGAAACCAGCTTTGAAGGCGGCGAGATCGCTCGAAGAACTTCATGACTATGTCTCAAAGGAAGTGGCGACCTTGTTTGGATTTAAGACGAAGCTACAGCGTGAGAATATGGTCATGAGATGGAGTCGAAAGAGAAGAGATAGAGTGGACGAATTATTGGCTAAAGAAGCTCAGGCAGAAGAAAAAGAATGGACTAAGTTCCATCACGACGAACTTGCAGTCAAAAACGAGTTGACTGTCAAGATACTCGATACATTGATTATGGAAACGACAAGCTGTGTTAAAGCGGCATATGCAAAGAAACGCAAGGTCATTAATGACTAAAAGCTGTACGGTAAAAGAAAATTGCTCATTAATTGCTTCACTGAGCAAGTTTTATTAAACAATACTCTTATAGAGTAAATATTTAATGAAGTGCTAAAGAAAACAAACCTGCAAACTCGAGCAGAATAATGGTGTTCGTAGTTAATAAATTAACGGTAGAGAAACATGCTTGATTTCCCAGGATTTTAAGCAAATATTGATTTTTGTTACTTCGGTTACAGAATTTTTTAATGTGTACAGAAAAATACTTTGTAAAAACTCAAAGAAAAACGTGTAAAAAATAATATTAGAAATACCATCAAATATATTTCTTTTTTTATATAATCATTATCAGTTTTTGTTTTCAATTTAATTTAAGAAAAATCGATAAAAAGATTCCAATATTAAAATTTAATAAATATGTTAAATTAATACGTATTTTCTCTTTTTAAATGATTTACGGTTACAAATTTAAAAAAATCAAAATTAAAGTATATTCAAGAATTTCAGTCTCTTTCGAAATTAATAGCAGAATTAAATGAATATTTCACGTACGTGTACAATATTTAGAATTAGCATAAAATTAAAAGTTAATGTTAATTGCAGAAGTATTGATAGGGTGAAGTATTTTACGCCATACAATTAAGTATATAAAATATTTAATAGCCTTGTAAAATATTCGTGGACGAAGACATTCTTTTGAAAGATCAACGTTACACATTCATTCAGTATAACATTTTTTTTAAGAAGTTAACAAATGCAACATAAACAATGCACGAATGTATATGTAAAGAAATGGATGGGATATGAAACAAGATATTTATCAACCAATGATACAAATATTTTAGAATTCCATTTTGCATTGAAAAGATCTTAATATCTTTAAAAATATATATTAGTAGGTCTAAATTGTCGTTCATTTATTAACTAATATATTTTTACTGCATATAATCTTAAAAAAAGTGTACATTATGTTTGATTTAATATTAAGAAATTTTAATGCTTATCTTTCCAGTGAAAATTTAAAAAATTAGAAAATTTTGATAAAAACAGATTAATTGCCTTTATATATTGATTGCATTAACACGTATTAAAAATATCTACGTACATTATTAAAATCATAAATATAATAAGTGTTATTAATTGCGTGCACATATGCGTAGAGCCTTAATTCATGAAAAAGACTTTCAGAACAACAGGTGGCATTTAGCAAATCAAAAATAAAAAGCCTTACCTTTTTACCGTGCAGCAGACAATATTAATAAAGTGTTTTCCCTGTTTCAAAAGAACTAAATGAAAACTGCACAATTGTTTTAAGGTGTGTGCGTGTATTCTTGCGACTATTGCCATTGTTTAAGTTGTTTTGTGAAGGCAGTCGACAAATAATAGACGAGATACAACTCTCGTTGTTAAGGTTTACTTACAAGTACGCATAGGCTGGTTCCTATTTAATTTGTTAACAATGCATTTTTTCACATTTCTTCACATGTTTTATCGTCGCACACACTTGTGAATTATTGACAATTTTGTGCTCTCCATAAATAGAAGTAGTTGAAGTAGTTTTCGAGAGTTGTACCGTAATCAAACGCACTATGTCAGAATGTAAGAAAGATACGAATGCTAAGAAGAATGATGAAACTTATACGTCTCCTATAATTTTCATGAATGCCGTTCTGTTAAATATCTGTTAAATTTGAGAGAGTGAGACGTCATGTAATTTAATGGTGCGATGCCTTAGTATTCATAGTTTTGACTTTTGGATATTTTGGGAATTTTATAACTACGATATGTTATTACTATTATCATTAACGAGCGATGCTCAATTTATATTTACTAATAAAATTAACAAACCTGTAAGACTGATGTTTCGGGGCCATTTCGATTGAAAGAAATTTCGTAAGATTCGCGAGAAAGTAAATAAAGAAGTATAAAGTCTGAGAGGCGCGGAGTAAACTGATACACGTTGATTCTGAAACCACGACTTCGGTGATAGTATTTGACAACGAAGGATAATCTTTCAGTTTCTTAATAAGACATCTCTTTTGTTCGAAGAGAAAACATAAAGGAAAACTAAGGACTAACAAAAATGTACTTGTAAGATTGCTAAAGACTTTTCAGGATTTTTTTGGCTTTTATAAATCGATTGTTTCATTAGTAGGCGATCGATGATTGCATTTTCTGCCTTTTTAGATGATCGAATTCGTCTAACTTAAATTTACTTTTTTCTTGGTTGTGATGTATATATTATAATGAACAGTTTGAGTGCATAAGTATTCTCAATGTAGGTATAATAGAAAGAGCGAGTTGTTTTTGCAATTTTCCTTTTTGACTTTGTTTTCTTTTACTGTTTTGAGAGAAATGTGTTATGAAAAACTTAAAAGACCCATATATATTGTATAGTCCGCGTTCGAACAGTTGAGTGCAACCTGTAATAGGGCTGTATCACATGATATCAGGTAGATTGTTATAAATAGTTGTATGTAGAATTTGTACTTAATTAAGTTCTAATATATTTTATAATAAATACTGTAAAAATTTTAATTATTTGTCATTTTTTATAATTTACCTCCTCCTTTCGAACAACACTTATAAAGTAATAAAGCTAAAAAATTAATTAATAAAAGTTTTTTCTTTGATTGAATTTTCAAAATAACTAATGATATTGAAAAATATTATTATGAAAATTAATATGAAATTGACGGGATATGAAGGATAAAAATGAATAAAACAACAGTTCATTTTAATTTCAAGTCTTCCAACCCCATATTTATTTCGACAATGCCTTTTATATGAAAAAGTACAACACCATTTTTCGAAAGGGACGATATACACTTGTTTGTTTGTCCAAGGGAGCAAGAGAGAGAAAGAGACAGGAGGAAGAGGATGGATATCGAGGCGGTCGAGGGAAAAAGAGAGGAGTAGAGGGTAGTGCAAAAAGGAGTTTCTCAAGAGAATACAATATCTTTATATATATCATAATTATTTAAAATGTATAGCGTTTAAAACTTAATGGTAAAAAATACGAATTCTTTTTTGTTTTTATATATATCCCATATTTTATCATATCTATAATCGACATATAGAAATCAATAACAACGAAGTACTGTAATTACATTCATTTCGCTCTATGTAGTAAATCCACGAATGAATTACTTTCGCTTACTATGTATGTATTATTAGCAAAGAAAAGAAATAAGTATACTTCCTATAATCTCTTGTAATTCTTTCACTATTGGCGAAAAACTGCGCGTGTGTCTGCCTGTGTGTTTGTGTCGGTCTGCGTGTTTGTGTGTCTGATGTGCTTTATCTGCTTATTTAACTTGTGTTATGCTTTTATCGGCAAAAATCTGCACAGGACGTCTACTTTTCTCTCGCTTTTATAATACAATATTTCAGCGGACTCGTTTGGAGTGCTTTTTTCTATTATGACTACCTGCGCACATTCGCTTAACGATTATCTTTACGTAGATTAAAATGTACACGAGCTTAAAAGTTATTATCCACCGGGTTTTCGTCATTCTTTTTGCCTTCGCTGGCGCGCTTCTCTCTATATAACGATTTCTTCATTCGTCCTTATAACAACGTTTAATTACACGTAAAATCACTATGTTTTTTATTTTCTTTAGCGACGAGACATCATGCAATTGCAATTCTTTTACACCAGTTGATAGTTTAATAGTTGATTGCATTTTCTTCTATTAGTTTTTTACTTTACGAGCTCTATTAACGACAGAATAACGACGTTTTAGATTTTAATTAGTCTTCTAATTTATTATAATTTGCTTTCTTTTTTAAAGACTATTTACATGCACTTAGAAAATATGTTCTTCTATACGACATAAGTAAGTAATCGCTCCCCTTGCCTCGTGATTGTCATTCTTTTATTCCCCATCCGCACCTAACGCAGCGAAAAAAGGGTTTAGAAGCTGTTAAAGAAAAATTCTTTTTGCCTGGACAGAACATATTTTCGAATGCACGTAAAAAGTATATATATATATAACAGCTCGCACAAATTCAAGGAATCATTCTGAAATGCTTGTCCATTTTTAAAAATTCGTTAATAGTTAATAATTTCGCACATTATTGTAAATTTTTGAAACCAGAGCGTAAACTAAAGAATTTTTAAAAAAGGACAAAGAATATTTTCTGAACAAAATCTTTATACGCTCTTCCATCAGTAACAATATTTTCCGTTGATATAGAGCCAATCGACTGGAGGCTATTATGCACACAGTCCCGATAATAAAACACTCATTAATCGGAACTTATCGCGAAGAAATAGCGGTCGCTTCATTTTTTATAAGATTATTGCCGTGCTACACGAACCTCAAAGGAGGCGAACGTTGCGTAATACTTTATTTAAATATTTGCCATTTTTCTTCATTCCATTGATTACGAAACCGAATATTCTTCACGCTTCTCCTTGCGAAAGATGGCTCTGAATTTTTCTCAAAAAACATTTTCTATTGCCGAACGTTTTACAACTTACCAGATTGGAATATAATAGTAAAAAATAGTAAGCTATAAAAAATTCATGAAAATAAACTTCGAAAATGTAGAATACTACAGCAATTTTTCGCAAAAACAAGGCGCGCAACTCGACATGCTCAACAACTCTCACACACGATAATACAATCAAATTGCTTTTTTGGCCGTTCGTCTTTTTCTCTCCTTTATTAACTCCTCTCCCCTCGACGCCTTTGTATAGTCGACGTCTCGTTTTACTAATTAGTCGTTTACGCATTTGTAATTGGCACGAATTTTTCCTTAATACAGCTTTCTCCCTCTTTCTCCGTTATACAGTTAACGATGTACAAAAGGGAAACAAAACGCAGAAGAAGAAATGCGATAATTGCGTACGAGTTTCTTTTTTATTATTTATCGTCTCCTAAAGTGTCCTTTACGTACGTTGACGTAAAAGCACTTGCACAGGAGCTAATATCTCTATATATATATATATTTATAAAGAGTGGCTGCGTGTCTTTTCTGTATGTGTGTTTGTCTGAGTATGCGTGTAACATTATTACATTATCTAAAATAGTAAAATTTATTAAAATATCCTAGCAATTCTCTGCTTCTTTACCTGCTTTTCACATGCATCTCTTTTTCCGCTCAAAGCCCCGGAAAAATTATCTGTAAGTTATACGCCAAAGCCTTAATCATCACTGCGCAATTCTTTTCTTTTCTTTTCTTGTTATGCGTCTATAATTTACACGTGAGTTTTTCCGGGTTTAATGTGGAACAGAGTTTTTCCCACCTTTGAATTATCTCACGTCAAGGATAGACTATCTATGATACAATGTGTTTATATAATACATAATAATATATTATAATATATGTAACCTAATACTTTTTGCAGAACACTTTTGTGCACAGACCTTAGAATCGACACTTTTACATCTCGGAATTTTAATTCTTTAGGTTTTGACGCTTATATTCTTTAAACGTCGAATTATCTCAATTTATGCCATTTGAAACATTTTATTTTAAATTCTTTGAGTAACATTTTGCTTTGAAAAATAGAGAGGTCAAACGACGAGAAACCAGTTAAAGAGAAAGAATATTCATCTTCGCCTTGTTTATTTTGTTTTATTTTATTAGGAGTATATAATATTTAATAAATAGTTTTATATATGTGAAATTGAGTTTTGAACATCGAGTTTTAGTAAAAAAATTCGAAAAGATTAAAAAATATTTGCATACGAGCTTTCCCTTTTTAATAAAAAAAAACCAATGACATGTAATTATTGATAGTGTTTGTAGCTTCATTAATTTACACCTTTCGATATGTTGAATCTCACTATTAAGTGCCAAACGAGAAAAATAACGCTTCTAAGGCCTTGATAATGAAGATCTGCAGAAAGAAAAACCGATGCGGATAAGTGTAGTAAAAAGAATACATACATCGAAGCTAGCGAGAAAAAACTTACAGTGTTGTACGTACAAGTGTATAAAAAAATAGGAAAAAGTTCGTAGCGAGGCACAGAAAAGTGTGTATGTATTATGTGAAAGAGTTTGTGAAGTTTGAGTGAACATAAAAAGGTGAAAAATAAACACGCCGCCTTTGAAAAACATCAGTTCGGAAACTCGGCATGTAAGAATCGATCGCATCACGTTATGCGTTTTGTACAGGGAAAAGAAAGGAGCAAGAAGAAAAAAAAATTGTACAAATAATAAATACAAAAAGATGTATGTATGTATACGCGAATGTCGGACGATATGCGATTGAACCTTCTACTAGACGTAAAAACTAGAATTACAAATGATGTATACCACGCAAACCTTACCGCCGTTTTCATTTGTCATTTTCCATCGATTCATCGTCGTAATTACTTTTTCCGCGATTGCTTTCCGTATCTCGTCCCTCTTTTATTTCCTCCCTCACACGCAGTTTCCATTTAAAAAATAATTAAATGAAACATTTGTACTTTAGCAGTGTAGAGCAGTCGTTTGTATATATAAGTATATTATATATCGATATCATACATATACATTTATTCAATTACTTTATTTATCTATGTAATAGATTCGTTTATTATAGCTTATTTATTTAAAAAACAATTCCCGCCGTAATATAATAGAGTTGATCATCATCGCGCGGTTATTTTTTCCATTCTCTCTCCTTTTTTGTCAGCTCCGACTAATTAATCCATATTAATTAATAATAATAAACGTGAATCTCAATTTTTCTCCATTTATATATATTATATATACGTTTGTCTCGAGCTCTGCATTTATTTATATATCAAATCATATATATGTAAATATCGCTTTACGAGTCCACGATATACGTGTAATATACATATAGTATATATATAAATTTTTACGCATATAGTGTTGCCTTTTCAAAGCGTTCGTAAACCTACCTATAAATTTATACACATAGAATCAATGTCAAACAAAATAGTTCACGTTCTCCCTTACTTTCCTTTCTTCGTTCTCTTATTGTGATTACATTAGTCTCCTTGCTGTCGTCGAGGAAGAAAAGAATACATTTATAGAGAAAAAAATGAGTACGAGCAAGCTTGAGAAGGGGTGAGAAAGAACTACGGGCGATCTCTTTTTTCTCGCTTCCCATCTACGTGATCTTTTTGTTTTTGCGCTTGGGCTCAGAGGCTCTCTTTGAGAGCTTCGTTTTACTCGATATCGTCGAATTAGAAAAGCTTTCGCGAAGCGATAATAAAGTATTTAGACTTTAAATTACTTTCTCGCTCTACTCTGCTGGACTTCTTTCGTCAACGATAAACTAATCAACAAACTCAAACGTAACGTTCACCTTAAAATTTTCAAAAATCATAAATTTCGCTAAACAATATAATAATAAAATTCCTCCAGCAGCGTTAAAAATGTATACACATTCGCACCTGATAAAAAATCGCGTAACAATAAAAACGAGAGCTTTTATACAAAAAACGTACCTCCGCAGTAATACAATAACACTTTTGTCGCTCTTAGAGATTACAACGGAAAAACGATATCACCGTAACAATAGAAAAAGGGCTTCGTTCACTGAATTATTAAATTCCTCGCGAGGGAATTCCATGTCGTATTTTTTTGTACGAGTCACCCGCACAAGCGCTTCAATTCCACGTGCGCAACGAAATTCGCATGTCATCGCCACCCGCAGGGGAGTTTTCTATCTCTCTCTCTTTTTTTTTCGTCATCGACGATCTCGTGTGTATAGATAACAACGATAAATATACGCAGATATAGGTAAAATAGCACCATAAGATCGAGACGCGCGATCGCGCGCTACAATGAAGTGTACAATGAGGATTGTGCTGTGAAGATTTTCAAGCGCTAATTTCCTTTGCAAACACTTACTTTTAGTCTACGGCTGAACGAAGAATATACGAAAAGTTACAAAGCGTTTATAGTACAATTTTTACAGTAGTTTCTTTAATATTTAATTAACACGTGTAAAATATTTTTTAATCAGTTCCTAGTATAGTTTAAAAAATTGTTTAACAATTTTTTTTTTCGTTTTTATTGCGTGACTGAAAGCGATTAAATGAACCGACAAAAAGAAGACGATGAGAATTGGTGTTCTTGTATTATCACTACCAGGATGTTGGATGATTTTGATGGAATATAATGAAAACTTCTGAAACGATAACTGGAACGGAAGGTGAGTCAGAGAAATATGAGCTTGGAAATTAAACGACATCCTCCCTAAGATTAAAGCGGATTAAGGAAGCAGCTGAAAAGGTCAGAAGAATTTTTTTTCTCAGTTTTTTTTTGTTCTATTACCCTTGTAAGAAATTCAAGAAGGTTGTCTTGTTTCTTTACGTTTTATGTTACTTATGTATTCGAGATGAGACCGACGAGCCTCTAACTAATGTTTAAGTTGTTACGATTATTTAATTAAGTAATTGTAGCTTCAACTTCAAGTATATTTGGCCGTTTTCAAGTTTTCATTACATTTACGCGAGAGCTTTTCAACGAAAGAACACGAGCGTGCTTTACGATCGAAAGAAAATTTATTGATAAACACAATAAAAACGAAGAGTAATTGTACAACATATACATTGGGGACTAGAAAAATTTTGAATAGATTGCACGAGCACAAGATGGAATATTTTAAGGAGCTTTTAGCGGAAGAATTCTGTTGCTCGCACTTCTTTTTTTTTTTTTTAAATCTTTGTCGAATCCTTGGGAGATGTTTGGAAACTTCTTTTGCCTTATAACTTGGATTGCTTTTATACCCACTTTATAATTGATGTGAACAAGAAAGAATTGATGTTCGAGGGTTTGAGAAAAATAGATAAAATCCTATGCGTCAATTGCGGCAGAGTCACACGCTTCCGATATATCTGTTATACACATATAATTAATGATTTTTAAAATTAAATATATAATATTTAAAATGTAATATCTTTTACTTTATTCAATATATTAGTTCGGTATGATATGTTTATTCACAACTTGATGTGAGCGCTTAAAAGTTGAAATTGTTTTTCTTTTTTTTTTTAAAGTCGCGAAATGTAAGCTTAAGTACATTAAATCTATTTTTATTCGCGTAAATGATGAAGAATCGTTAATTAATTTAAGTACAACGCTATAGTTATTTAATTCCTAGGAAGATCAAATGTCATGATTGCGCGTAATCACTATTTCGGCTTTTCTCTTTTTATTAAAACCGTTTCTCCTTCGTGACAAATCACATCTACGAAGTACAGAAAAATCACAGTTTGCTAAATGACGATTTCCATTTCCATATTAGATCCATTTTTGAATAATTATCTGCTCTCATTTTTAAATTACGTATTTGCTCTGTTAAGATTATTTTTCCTAAATACTTTTAGAAAGTATCTAACATTGGATTAATTACTTTATAATTTTTAAAATAAAAAATTTATCGCAGTAAAATGATGTCGAATAGAGTAAAATAATCATTATTACAAGCCGTTTGAACTTAATTGTTAACAGTGCAAATAGGTATTCGTGCCTGACTGATATATAATCGCTCGACCGCGCTTGCATAGCGGGGCTGCATAAAACCGACAAGGACCGTTGATCTTCCCTCAAAGAGTATCTCTGTCGAGTTCGATAAACACGCACTTTAAAACCCGATCACTGTCCTCAATCCTCTAGATAATTTCGCTGCTCGACTGCAATCGATAAATACGATCGCGATGTGATATGTCCTGGAACTTCGACACGAAAAAAACTACCCCACTCGTCGCTCTCTTTTATACGTAAGCGCTAATACCCAAAGCATTCTATACATATAAATTCATCTCTCTGATCCCTAAAAGTAACGGTTCGAGCTAAGTCGGCCTAATCTCAATCGAAGTATTGCACAATTTTCATTTTTGCAATGATAAAAATTTTCTATATATTTATATATAAATCGCGCCTCCACTACGCGGAAAAACACAATAGATCTCCTAATTAATTTAAATTACACATTTAGGCGTTTTAAATATTATCCTCCGAATAGAATCCTCGCGTCTTCGATATGCATTTGACTTTCACGATCACTTTTTTTTAATTTACTTCGCTAACGTTACTTTAATTGCTATATAGACTTTTTAATAGAAATTCTGAGAAGTTTTATCGACGGCGCGCTAAAAAGACGTGTTGCTGCTGTATATATTTATATAATAATAAAACCCTATACACTTTTTGCCTTCCTCCGCTATTTATATATATATAATTTTTGCTTCATTTATATTTATTTATTTATTCATTCATTTAATATATATTTATATATATTCTACGTCGAGTAATAAAAATAGAATTGCATAGATTGAGACTCGCACAGTGCATGCACTATATTGAAGTGGGAGGGGGAAGAGTCGCCGTGCTTGGCTTCTTCTTTAAATGCTTGTAGTACGACGTTGTTCTTTACTTTTATTTTCATGCATACGCGATAAAATCTATTAATGTATATACTGTGTTCGGGGAGCGCGTCGTGCACAGGACGTGTACGCGTGTCGTCTTTTATTTCGCTCCGGCTGTAAGAGAAGGAAGAAGGCCGAAGTTTTCGAAACTTGGGCTTCTCCGTTCTCGAACGAGAGCTACGAAGCGCCATACTTTAAAACGGTAAAGTTTAGAGAGACAATAGGACAGCGCACGTTGGAGTCTCGCTTCCGTCGATCGACGGAGGACGTTAAGTGTGCCTTTTGAGAGATCGACTTATACATATATTGCTTTGGAGGGGCGCAGCGCGATCCAAAGTCGGGATATCGTCGAAATGCATATCTTGAGTGTGTCGTTTCATTGTCATGGACGAGATAACTGTCTGCTTTTTGGATATGGCTTTGCTCTTTCTCTTCTTTAGAAACTTGGAAATCGTTGTCTTCTTCAGCGTGCTTTCTTGTTCTGTGTTCGAGTTCGTGGATATGTGCATTATCTTCCTGGACTTTATCGACTTGGGGGAAGCAATGAAATTCTTCGTCTTCGTCTTCTTTGCCTTGAAATATTTATTGTTGTTGATGCTTGATTCGTCATCTGTACATACGTAAGCGACTGGCGCTTTCTCACTTCCAGATGAGAGGCCGAAAATTCTTTTTAACGAGGTCGCTTCTTTCCGTCGGGTTTACCTTTTTTGTTTCGTTTGTCTTTCACTTGGGTTTGCGATAATCGCAAATGATTATCAACGCACTGGAAAACATTAACCTGACATTTGCTGCCTTTTCCTGCGAACAAAAAAAAACAATAAAACCTACTATTTCGTTAACTTATTTACCTACGTAATTAAGGTTCTCATTTAATAAACTAAATAATAGAAATGTTGCATCGTACATCAAAGTATTTGAAGGTATTCTCGTTACTTGTACTTGAATGAAGAGCACTTTTAAACGTAGGTTAAAATAAACCATAAAGAAGTCCTTATTTATATTTACCGTTAAAGTTCGAAATACGAAAACAATATAAAGGGGTAAACGGAGTATCTCGGTAAAAAAAAAATTCAATAAAGATTCAAAAGCTACTTGTAAGCGCATCCACTCCAAAAGGGGGGCAACTCAAGTTTTTATTGGCGCCCGGACTTTGTCGCGCTTGTCGGATAAAAGAATTTTCCCGGGGCAATCTCAAAGTGAAAGAAAAGGCAAAGAGAGGCGGGGGGGTGGAGAGAGAAAGGGCGGAAGAGCCGTTATATAGGGCTAAAAAAGCTCCGCGCAAAAGCGGAGAGGAAGGAAAATAGAGCGAAAATTACGGCGGATCGCTGCGTTAACCAAATGAAACGCTTTTTAATAAACAAACTCCCCTTTTCCGTCGGGAAATTTTTCGCTTTAATTAGCTTGCTTGATAAATATTTTGTTTAATTACTCTTTGTTCGCTTCTGAGAATTGTTATTTATTAATTTAGCGCGCTGTATGATTGTATTCGACTTCTAATTAAAACTTTATTGGAGAATATGCGGCGAAAGTGTATAGTGTCACCATTTTTCCATTGTCGGCTGGTTTTGATGGATAAAAGTTTCTTTGCGATTTCTTTTTTTCGATCGTTTGTTGGATTCAAGTGTCGTTTTTACAGAGGAGGTAAGAACCATTAGGGAGGTGCAAATTAAAAATTGAAGAGGTGAGGAAGAAATGTATATATCTGATTGGACAGTCTGCGATCGTAAAAAAAGGTAAGAAAAATATCGAGGAAATCATTTATTTTAACGATACCCGCCGGCGTCATTGGACACGGGACATTAATTTCACCTACTGAAATTGCGCGATCAATATTAAACGGTTTGGAAGCAGAATGTCCGGTGTTAAGCTCGCGTTCTGAGTCCTGGCTAAATTTCCTTTAGGTTTAGATGATGAGTAAGTGTACATGTTTATAGTTTACTTTTCATTTAAATATTTTTTTAAGATATCGGATAGTAAAATTTATAAAATTTATAATTATAATAAATTCATTGATTCGTGCACGACTGTGAGTATAATTTTATATCTAATCAAAATGTTAATATGCAACAATGAAACATTTGTTATTCCACATTTTAAATACATCATTCCTCGCGAAATAAATCGACGGCGTAACAAGCAACGAAAGCAGAGAATCGCCTCTAATCAGATTACTCAGCTCTTACATATACTGACCTCTCTTCACTGCAGGTCCTCCTCGCACTTGGGAATGTCGAAGATCTCGGCGAAGAGCGGCGGCAGCTTCAACTTGGTCCAGTTCCGTCTGAACCAGTCGAGCAGATTGGAGTGCCTGACCCCGAGGGCCTTGAGCTCGGGTATCCTCTGGGTGATGCCGCCGATGTTGCCGGGCGCGGCGACGGCCCCGTTGGCCGCCCCGTTGACGGTCTCGCCGTTGCCGAGGCTGTTGCGCACCGTCTGGACGCGGAGCGCCTCGAGCAGCCGGTCCTGCAGCCTCTGGATGGCCTTGACGTCGTTCAGGCCGGGCCGCTCGCTGAGCAGTACCGCGCCCGAGAACAGGCCCAGCTCGGCGTCCGACAGCTGGTGGTTGTTCAGCGCCGAGGTGAACTGCATCACCGCCGAGACGAAGTCGGGCTGCAAAGGAACGGGGGGTTTTCGAGGTATATATGCGTGAGCTTTCAAGCTGAGAAGTATGGAATTCTAATTTTGTTTGGGAGATGAAAGAGCTGGGAGAAACGGCTTCAAAAAGAACTCTCATTAAAATGCTAACTTTACTTCTCTTTACTTAAAAGCGAGTCTCTCCAAATGAACTAAGGTCTCTCTCGAGCTACGTCGTGAAAGGATGATGAAGAAGTCTTTTAGAAATTAAATGAGTCTTGCTAGAAATAACGAGGACAGTGTCATTTAATAAAGTGCCCGAACTTATCACGGTCTTCAAGCCCGATATTAAAAGAACATTTTATGCGTGTCCGCCAGATGAAATCCAAGTCAGAATCTCAACCAACCTCGTACATAAGCTCGAGCTGCTGCCTGGTGAGGTAAGTGCCGTCCTCGAAGGTCATGGACGAGTCGGTGGTCATCTTGGAGATGTGGCTGAGCCAGACCTCGAAGAAGCCGACCTTGATGAGTATGAGCTGGTCGTCCTGGGATAGCTCGCAGAATCCCGGCACGCGCTTCGCGAACTCGACGACCCTCTGGACCGAGGGGGTGACCCGGGCGGCGAACTGCTGCCACAGCCAGATCCTCTGCGACTCGACGGTCTCGGCGGTGGAGGAGGCAGCCTCCGGGTCCTCCGGGCTCGCCGGCTGCAAAACGGGTCAAGAGAGCGGGTTCGAGAGGTTAGTTTTGCGAGCGGCTTCCGGGTTACAGGGATAATTTCAGGGAAAGATATATGATCAACTCTGTAAGAGTGGACACAATTTTGATATAGCGTTTATCGGTTCCTTTCTCATTTTTCGGACTCTTCCTTTTGAAAGTTACAATGTACAATCTGGCTCAAGCGTTCTAAGCTACGACCTGCTCCTCAACGACTTACAGGTATGATCATAGGTTTCCTGACGATGCCCCTCGTGGACTCATCGGTAAAGCCACAATGGGCATGATGTGCCTGCGAAACCTGGAGAATGACGTCGTAGACGGCGAGCTGCTTGACGTCGGCGTCGGACTGGTCGGCCTCGACGACGGTCGCCTGCGGCACCCGGGCTATCGCGTTCTGGCTCTGGGGGCTGCTGCTGATGCTGTTGTTGTTGTTATTGTTGTTATTGTTGCTCGGGCTGCTGTTGTTGTTGTTCGCCGTGGTGGTGTTGTTGTTGTTGTTGTTCGCGGCGGTGGCGGTGGCCAGCTGGGGCACGACGCCGTTGGTGCCCGTCGGGGTGGCGGGGCCACCGCCTCCGCCCCCGCCGCCGCCGCCGCCGCCCGTCGGCGTCGTCGTCGTCGTCGTGGGCGTCGCGTCGTCCGGGCCTCGTTCGCGCGAGCGCTTTGGCACTCGGCCGTATCGGACCGCTGAAATTCGGGAGACGAGCGTTTTGGTTAAATGAGATTTATTTGATGATAATAGTGGAAATGAAATGTTAATGAATGTTACATCTGAGTGCTTAATTATGGATTGATTTTCCATTGTGATAATTTTGATATAATGAAATTTATGTAAGCTGCGTTATTTACTATTTAGTAAATTTCTAATTACCATTTCGTCTGGTACACAAGCTTTATTTTAGAATAATGCAGAGTAGCTAGGTGAATTAGAAATAATTAATTAGTTGAATAAACAGTGCAATTTCACATCAATGATCGCATAATTTCCATCATTCTGTCAGTTAATTCCAAGATTAATTAATTTTAATTGTCTTTCTAATACATCGAGAATTATCGGCACAAAAGCATCAATTAAATTTAATATTTAATATTGCCATTACAGTCCAAACGATTTTATTTTTTACTAAAATTTAAAACCGTCGGTCAGACAATTTTTATTCTTTTTTTTTTAATACGATCGGTAAAAGATTTGCAATTATAGCACTGAAGTACATTCTTGAGCATTAAATTGCACAGCCGAACGAAAATGTTCCGAGCTAAAATAACAAGTGACCCGGAGCGGCACAAACGCGCGTTATCCAAACGCAATTAATTATCTTTTGTCTCCCCCCGAAAGCCCCGGGGGCAGCCTCGCTGGCAGTTCGCGAAAAAGTCGAGAGCCCGCTGCGGGGAAGTGGAGCAGAGGGGGTTACATTATGCATGCGGAGCAAAAAAAGAGAGCTAAAACAAAAATCCGCGTAATTCCTGAAATTAGTAACGAGGTCGAAAGGCAAAAGCGAAACAAAACTCCCCTCTCGCGGAAAGAGAGAGGACGGGGGAGAGACAAGAGGAAAAAGCAGAGGAGGAAGCGGAAGGAGAAATCTCGGCTCGCTAAAAGCGCCGCGTCGACGTTTCCACGGAAGAAGTTAATCCGGGCGGATGCGCCGGCACGAGCTTATGATTTTCCCCCGGCGAGAATTCAGCCGAGGGAGAGAGAGAGAGCGAGAGAGGGGAAGAGGAGAGCCGAGGAAATGAGAGGGATTAGGAGAGGTATGTAAGAGGAAGCTCCGCAGAACGGGAAGAAAAAGAAGGGCTTGTATCGAAAATAGAATGGGAGCTTGGAAATTTAGCTGAGCAAAGCTTCGCCGCGCGCGGCGGCTCTTCCGAATTCGAATTACGGCGGATTGCGAAGAATGCTTTCGGGGAGGAATTGAGACGGATTATTTATTTCGCGAGGAGCTGACGCGTTAATTACAAACGGTTTTATTGTGTCGGGAGATAATTAATGATGTAATTACATTTTTTTGGTAAAAGCCAATTGTCAGTTTGATAAAAATATTACTTGGTCATAAAATGCTGTCTAGACAGAGTAAAAGTTATCGTAATTAATGGTATAAATTATAATCATGTTACTTGCTGTTATTAATATACTAATTGAATTTCACTTCATCGTCAAAAAAAACGCTTCAAAAACGCTCAACTCAATAATTCTGCATTCTCAACTGTTCCAAAAAAACAATGTCTACCCCGAAAATACCGATCCTGATTAAAAAAACAAGCCAGTCTCAAAATCGTCCCCCTGCAAATTTCATCAGCGTCCCGCGTTCGTCCGACGGCGTGTTCCTCCGAAAAAAAGCATCAGTAGCTCGCGGAGCTCTCACGGAAAAACGAGGAGAAGCGTCGTCGCTCGCGCGAACACAGGGAACGGCGCCGGGAGAGTAAAATTTCGCCGGATAGATGCGTAGACGCGGGGGGGGGGGGGGGGGGGGGCGGAGGAACGAACGCCGTGGCGCCGCAACGTCATGCGCAGCATATTGCAACTCCGGCGTTTAATTATGCACGCGCGCAAGTTCGCCGGCTGGTTTACTTTGGCCGCCGCTGCCGCCGTGCGGTTTATGCCGCGGGGGGATGAAGTTGCGCCTGCCTTTCAGCTCCTCCTCCTACGCCGCCGCCGCCGCCGCCGCCGCCGCCGCGTGATATCTGCGGAGCAGGTGCACGTCTTTGCGGTTTTCCGAGTTTTCGCGATGGCCGCTTTTTCTTTGCGGCTCCTGCGGCTTGCTGAGCTATTCGGCGGGGCTCTTTGCTTTTCCGCGGAATCGGAGTCGCGGCGGCTGTTTCGTGGCTTTTCGCGGGAATTTTTCGGGTGTCGATCGGGGATTGTATCAGTAATTTTTTGCAGAATGCTGATTCGGCGGATTTAGTTTCGTGTCTTATTTATTATTCGAGAATATAATAACATTGTACCGAGGCAAAAGTTTGAATAAATAAAACATTAACGTTAATGCGGCGCGTATATCAAAAGTTGTTCCTTCATTTCCTTATCTTAATTCCCCGAGTTAGACTAATGAAAACTAAGCGAGCTTCTCGCTTTGGTATACGTCGCTTTCCATAAAAAATTTATAATTAAATTAAACCAACACGATCAAAAGTTTTACTTTGACTCTTTTCATCCAATAATTTATATACGCCCTATAAAAACAATCTTTCTCGGTAGCAAGTATCACTCGGCTGGCATAAAAAGAAGATTGCGTTCGCTTTATGTACCGTCCGAAGAAAATTCTTTTATTCCCTCTGGCTCCTTCCTCGGGGCTCTGCATTTTTCCTCCCCCTCGCTTTGTCGGCGAATGAGCTCAGCTCAAACGGAAACTCGAGGGGTGTACATTTGCCGACGAATTTAGCAATAAATTCTCAAGATACTTTCGTGGCCGTAAAGCCGCAAGGAATCTTTTACCGTTCCGCGGTGTCCTACGCTGTTTTTTTTTTTTTTTTTTTTTTTTAAGCGCTAGCTTAAAATGCTATATCTGGCTGGTTATCAATTTCTGGGAAATCTTTTGGTGGCGATGGAAACGTTTTTAAATAAGTTATGCAAGTAACGGGTTTGTTACACGATAGAATATATTCGTATATAAGTGTGCTTTAAATAATTAATCAAGAAAGGCTGCACGAATAACTTAAAATGAATAATTTGATTATCGAAGTAAAAACTTGTAGCAATGAGGAGTGCTAAAATAATTCATTAAGCTTGCACGAGCTCGAAGCAGCGAATCTATTGTTTTTTGTCATTAAAAAGTATCTTATTTCTTCCACACCGCGAGATAATAATTTAATCTAAAAAACTGCACTTCTATTTCTTAAGATTTTCAACAAAAGAATGATCCAGTTTAAGAGCAATTTAATTATTATTCTTATTTAATTTTCACGCACCTGCGGATCTAAAATCTAAAATTGAATCTTTGCACCTTTTCTCAAGGAACCACTCGAATAGCAATCCAAATTAAACGGAACGAGCTATACATACATAAAGCACCAGGTTTTATACTCACAATCTCTGGACATGCCGACAGACAGGCACTTCTTAAATCTGCAGTACTGACAGCGATTCCGATTCAATCTTATGACGTGACAGTTGCCGTCTCTCAAGCACCTGTACTCGATCTGCTTCTGTATGCTCCGCCTGAAGAAGCCCTGAAAGCAGAAAAACGTCTCGTTAGAAAATGCGCCCGATATATACGTATACATATATACTTTCGGGGATCGCGGATGAATTATTCAGGGAATCATTCGAGCGGTGCGTTAAGAGGGCCATCGAACTCCCCTCCCCGCTGCATTATGGATCTCTGGCTTTGCATTATGAACGAGGATTGATTTCCCGGGGAAACGGCGGCGTGCGTCGGGAGGGAGAGGGAGGGCAGCTGCCGCGAAAAACTCTCGACGTAATAAATTGCAATTAGGCGCGAGCGCCATCGCTCGCCGGGATAAATTGGAACGTACGTGCGAGTGTGAATTGTTAATCTTTTAATTGAGATTGTTTATTTGTGGATCATATTAAATGAGCCCTTCGCGAAATTATAGTATGCCGTTGTTGTAATAAATAATATCGATTAATTTACGAATATTGTAACAGCTTGTTTAAATGCGGTTGTACGAAATGTAAATTTATATTAAAATGTACATTGTAATTAATAAATATCGTTTTAAAAATTTCAGTTTTTATCGTACAAAGGTTCAAATAATGAAAAAGTTTATATCAAATCTCGTTCTAGTAAGGTGTATTTTGCATTTAAATTCAATTGTAAAATTAAATATTTAACTTTTATCGAAAATGGAATAACAGAAAGACCAGCAAAAAAGTTGAAAAGGAATCGAGTTAAGAGAATCTGCAACAGGAATAAATTTAACTTGTAAATATCTAATGGCTCATTAGTAACTTGGACCCATTCGGCATTCATGTAAAAAAGGTATTAAATTTAATTGCTAAAGGGCGAGAAACTCGGCATTGAGTTTGACCCCGTTTCTCGGAGAGCTGTTCAATGAAACTCTACAAAAACTTTTGCTCGAGGAGTATCCAAGATCTCTGATTACGAACTTGCTCCCATTGGATATCAAATTCCAAAATGGCGGACCCGACTCGGTATGAATCCTTTCGAGATTTTCATATTTTTAGGTCAGTAAAAAAAAAAGCGCGGGAAATTTCTTACATTTATCTGGCTCGAAAATTCCTGCTTAAAAGCTTCCGTATTTTTTCGGGAAAATTTCCAGCCGGTTTTCTGGGTCAGCAAATACCTTTTCATGCATCGTAACGAACATTGTTCTTGAATTTATGCTCTCGCGGGGAAAAGCGAAATTCAGCCTCTTAAGATTTATGTCGGTAAAAAAATTCGTAAACCCAACACGGATCTTTTAACGCATTAAACAAATATTCCTCCGCGAATAAAACTTTATAAAGCTCCCCTAAACCACCTGCCGAAATAAAAATACCAATCCTATAGAATATACATTCCCGGCCGACGTCGGCATCAATCCCATCAAGCGTCTATTACCTCGCCGGCGAAACTTCCAAATCCATCGAATCCATTTCCATATTATTACCCCTGGCGCGCGATCGCGAATCCGAGTATATATATTCGAAAAAAGGCGGGCAGACGTAATCGGCGCTCGTTCCGGGCTCGAATCGAAGAATTGAGCGCGCGAACATAAAGGGATATCCGGGGGGCCGAGTCGTTTCGCGAAGTGAATTCCGCGCCGAGAGAGCCGATATTGCGGGGGGACGTGACGGCGCGGGGAGGGAGGACGCGCAGCTCTCGTGAATCTTCGAGAATTAATATTTCAGCCGACGGTTCGGCGAGCTTTACTTTCGGCTGGGATATCGCTTCCTTGTGGATTTTTTTTTTGTCGCTATTTATTGCTTTTGAATGATGGCATATTTCGATAAAACGGTGTATAATTGCGATGAAAGTTAAAGCCAAAAAGAAAAAAAAACAAAGAGGAATCCAAATCTCAATAACAATAACATAGTACCTCTGCCAATTAGGCCAACGTTTCCACAATCATCCCGTTAAAGGCACCGAAAGATTTTCCCGAAGGATACATTATCGATCCCCCACGGTTCTCGGAAGCCCGGGGAAAAAAGCTCGGGTGTACCTTTGGCGTCCCGTTCAATTATTCCCTCCGCCTCTCTCCGTCTCTCATCTGCGCGTCTCGGTATAGTTGGCGCTCGGTGGGTCAAAAGGACGATGCATAATTCAATTTTATTCTCCCCCGCGACGTTCGCGCGCAAGTGGGTCACGTTCGGGAGGGGGGGACGCCGGGAAATAGTTTCCCCCTGCACTTTTGCGCGGCCGCCTTCAATTTCGCGTTTCCCGCCCCGAACGGAAGGCTCTCCCACGTCTTTTGGGACCGGGACGGAAGGGAACTCGGAATATGATTTGCGAGCGGTGCAGGCTGCAGTGTCGGGGCAGGTTGCATACGATCGGGTTCTTTTGGGCCGGGTGGGAGGTAAACGGCGCAAGCTTATGAGGGGCCGAGGTTGGAGGAAAGAGAATGGGGTAAAAAAGCTAATTTCGTGACAGTTCTTAGTTTTTTGGTAATATTTCTTTATGGAGTTTTTGAATCAAATGTATAGTAAATTGTAAAGAAGGAATTTAATCGCTTCTATTCGTAAAATAAATCCAAAATCCTAGCTGCAGCATAGAAAAACGAAAAAAAGCCTGTTTCTAAACTCCCTTATCAAACCGAAAAGCATCTACTCGCACTCAGAATCCTTTAGTTCGGCGTGTACCGGAGCGAGAGGGAAGTCGAATCGCTTCTCCTTCTCAAAAATGGCCCGGTAATCACCCCGGAAATGGAACGACGACGAGGCGGAAGCGAGGCAGCAGCGCGACTCTCTGTAGAGCATCTCTCTCCTCTTGGGTACGGCGTGCAGAGAGGCGCGCGCGCGCGTTTGCCTGAAAATTAATTACGGCAGATTCGCTTCCTAGTAGCGAGAGATAAGCGCGAACGAACGAGCCGGGAGAAAGGAGAGAGAGAGGGAGAGATGAATGGAAAGAGGCGAGTCGAGGAAGAAAGGGAGCCTTTTTTGCTTCGGGAGACTTTTTTCCGGAGGTGGAGGCAGAAGCTGTGTGTGCCTCGTGCCCTCTCGGTAATTTGATAAGGTTTAACGTTATGGTGAATGCCGTCGGCTCGGCGGGGGGATTTTTCGGTGATACGATTTTTATTTTAAGGCCAGTTTTTCGAGAGTGGTTTTTAAATTTGCACTTTAATTAAGGCTCGAAACTGGGAATTGTTATTGCAGTCGTTCGGCTCGAATTTTTTGGATCTCTCCCTTTCCGACGGAATTTATTTAAGTTTTTAATTAAATCTTTTGGAATGATTAATATTACTTTTCGGTGGTCGTATAAATAGTTTTACCCGTTTTTAATATCAGCAAAAAAGTTCTAAAAGTTATCCTTTAAAACTTTCAAACGAGTATCCCTTAGAGGTTCTTAACCAAAGTATAAATTAATTAATTTAACGGGCAAGTATTTTAAAGTCAAACTCAATAAACTTTCGACGCTCGTTACGCAACGTATTTGATACATTTGGCATCAGCCCGCGCCTGCAGATGCGCGAATAATTGGGCGAAAACTAAAACCCTCGACCTACATACCCCGCTAAAACGTAAAAATATTCCGCGCATCAGACCCGGCGAACTTTCTCGCAAAGTAAATTACAAATTAATATTAACAAGTCCGCTTAATTAACTCGAGTTTAGTTGAATTTCGCGAGCGAAACTTAGAAGCGAGAGAGAGTTCCGTTAAAAGGGCGGAGTGTAGCGCCGCCGTGGACTCGTTATTCTTTATGTGCTTCCTCTTTGTTCGTCCTCGTCTCTCTTTCTCTCTCGGGCGCGCGAAATAACATGTAAATTTTTTTAAGTGCTGATTAGCTTTTCATAGGGCCGCGGATGTGCCGTTGTCATTGTCCGACAGAAAATGCCGGGATGAATATTGAGGACAGTTTTTAAAGCGGTTAATTAAAGTCGAAATATAATTTCTATTCGTTGTCGTGAAAATGTGGTTCCTTGAATTGAATTTAATGAAAATGAATCAGGAAGTTTTGCAGGCTGAATAAATGACGATATATTTACTAATTAATTTTAAATAAATTTAGTTATACAAAATAATATGGTAATGGAAAAAATTGCTATAAAGTAAGTAAACGTCGAAGCACTTTTTTTATAAGACTATCGATATAAAGAAGCGTATCAACAAAATCAAACTCAAACTGCCCTTAAAGAAAGTACGAAGCTCAGCTCCGATCGGGATGAAAATACAATAACAGCAAAAGGCATCATCGTAAAAAAAAAAAAAAAAAAAAAAAAAAATACGAAAACGGTCTTCCGCGGGCAGCGGAACAAAATACTTTCCTTCACTTTTTAATCCCACACACGTCCGTACGGCGCATCGTAAAGACTTTCTCGTCGTCGTCCGATAAAAAACAGCCTGCAGGAAAGAAAAAGGAACGAGGAGAGAGGAGAAAAAGGAGCGTCCGCCGACTTTTCCGCTGCAACTTTTCTCGTTCGTCAGTCCCGGTAATTCGCGAAAGTTCCGGCGGCTCCGAGCTTTTCTCTCTCTCTCTCTCTCTCCCTCTCCGTGTTCTTATCCGCGAGTCCGGCCGCGTCTTCTTCTTGCAGCAGCCGGATGCTGGAATTTTTCTTTCGACCTTTGCGAGAGAGTCGAGCGCTCCGTCCGCGCTTCAATGCGACGACTCTCTCTCTTTTTTTTTTGTTTCCGCCGCCGAGGCTTGTGCTTTTTTTGCGTTATTGTGTATAGAGGCAGGAGCTTTGTGTCTTTTTCGCCGAGTGTTAGGCTTCAAGGAGAGACTTGCGCGCTGCAAAAGTGTTTGTACGAAGTTTGCCTTAGCGTTTCTGCTTTTTAGAGGCTGGACTTAAAGCGATAAAAGTCGCCGGGGATTAGAGAGGGTCTTTTAGCGGGCTGAACTTTGGTTTGCGGTCCCTTGAATTATTAAATTTGTCGTTTATTATTCAGGATGGGGTATTAAAGCTGAGTGTGATTTTACTGCAATGTTAAAGAGGCGCGTGTCTAAATCATTTTCTATACTATGTTTCAATAATTCTTTACGTATCTAATGTTAACTTAACACTTTTTCATATAAAAAATAAAATCAATATTGTGCTCTAAATAGCAGAGATTTAAATTTAAAAACAAAACTTCGACAAAAATGCTTTGTTTACCCCATTATTATTTTTAACCGATCGGTCGAATCAAAATGAAACTTAAACCGTTACCAGAATTCAGCGTATAAAATCCCCCCGAAGCATCTGTCATCCCTCGTTCGATACTTGACCCCTCCATCCCCGGCAAAGTCGACACTCGATACAAAACGCGAGCATTTTAAAAGGAACGTTTCCCGGAGGAGCGCCTCGAAGCTTTTCGACCAGTTGATAATATATAACTCTCCCCCCGGCGGGGGAGTAATTTATATTGCAGCCTCGCGTCGGTGGGGCTTCGGAAAATCGGGAAATTAGGACACGTCTTTCGCGCTCGCGAGAGGGAAAGGGGGAGGGAGCTCTTTCTCCGCTCGTTTTATTTCGAATCGATAAGCGAGCGACGGGCCTCGCTAATTTCATCCGACTCACCTGATTTCGAGAGCACGAGAGAGCTTTGTTGGAGAAACTTAAGGAATCTTTTCGGGAGAAATTGAAGGTTCGGAAAACTGGAGCATGCGGAATTTAACGTTCGCTCGGCGTCTTTGAAACGTCATTTTTATCGTTTGTTCGAGATGAGAGTTCGATTTAGAGTTCTTTTACCATCATCGCTCGGTTCGGCAAGATTTTTAAAGTCTCATCAAACGTATTGCTCGAATTAAAGCGTACTTTATTGCACTTTTACGCGGGAATGAAAATCTATAACTCCCGTAATCGAAGGTAACGCAGAGGCGATTCCCCGGAATTTAAAGTCAGATCGCAAATAAATCAACGACAGAGATGCATTCAATAAAAGCCATTCGGATTACCTCTCGCGTCATTCGTATCAGAATCCTCGCAGCGATCCTTAACGAATCGAAAAGGCATAAATCATCGCGTCGCATTGTTTCTCCGGCGCGCATCAAACGAGCGCGCGGGCTCGCGATCTCTAGAATCTCAAGAGAAAGAGGGGGGGGAGAACGAGAGAGAAAAAAAAAGCGCGCGCGGCCTGCGTCAGCAGCGGAGGCCAGGTGTGTACATCGGTTTATTGGCGCGCGCGCGCCGTGTATGCATTAATTAATGAATCGGTCCAGGAAGAGAGAAGCGAGAGCGTGTATATATATTCAGCGAGAGAGAGAGAGAGAGAGTCCGTAGTGCGAGAGACTAAAAAAGACCGATTGATTTATCGATTGGCGCGAATTTACTATGAGCTGTGTATAAGCGCGGATGTGTCGGGGGGTAAACACGTCGGGCGATAAAAATGTTTGTTAAATAAGCGATATGTGCGCGCTACTCGAGAGTTTCGACGTTATTGACAGCTGCATTAGTAGATACTCGCTCGCTCGGTTAATTTATCGCGAAAGAGTTTTTTGTTTTACAACAATTTTCGATTCAGGAAACGTAATATCTCGCGTTAATAAAGTTTTTAAAAATATAAAATGTATCCGCGTAAAAAATTTTACTATGCAAATTCTATTAATTACGACGACGGAAAAAAAGCAGCGTAATAAAAGAAGGATCCAACCGCTTCATTCACCATTTTTTCAATCGAATGACGTTTTCTTTAGGCGCGCTTTTTTAATCCGCATTAAACGTCATTACGCGCCAAACCGTGAAGCGAGCGAAAAAGAGCTTATTTTCGCTCCTCCTTTGTACTACCTCCCGATTGATAAAAAATATATTACATAATTATTATAAAAAAGAAAAAAGAGCGAGCGTCCAAACGGCGTAAAAAATCCGATCCGCCTCGCGCGCACGCGAGTCGCTCGCGACCGCCGACTAAACAGAAATACACGCGGCGACTAAAATACACATCGCTTCCCGGCCCACACACACCACACCGCGGCGACCGATCGCGATCGCGCGGCGGCTTCTTCGCTCTCCGCTTTTGTAATCTCGGGCGATCGCGTGTTGCGCGCTTTTCGAGGAGAGCGCGATTTCACGCCTCGGTTGGCCCTTTTCCGGTGTGGCTCTCGGCTCGAAAAAGGCGCCCCGCTCTCGGCTGTATATGAAATTTCTCGTGCCGCATAATAGCGGCCGCGGGCTCGGACTGATGAATTGAGCTTGGATCGCGTGTACCGCTCCGCGCGCCTGGGAAGATTCTTTGTCGATCTCGGCTGATTTTGCGAAATTAAAGGGCCCGCGTCGAGGAGGATGGGAAGGTTACATGCTGAAACGCAGTTTTTTTTTTACTGTGTCGCTTGTTTTGATTGAGTTACGTATTCAATTGAATTTATTCGAATTGCAATATGTTACGCGTTTTGTTGTATTAAATTTCGGCGAATAATGCCAATAAGCTGATTTTCAATCAGAATTTGAGGGAGAACATTGCAATACTAAATTATATGTAAAATACGTACTTCACATATTACAATCCGACATAACATTTGCGCCAATCCGTAATACCAGCTTGCGCAATTAAATAAAAAATAGCGCGTAAATCAATTTGCGAGCGAAAGTTGAAATTCGCTAATTAGAATTTTGAATATTACTTTTGCAAATCCGCGAGCGAAAAGTCGGACGAACGCGAAGCAGTTAACGTCCGAGTAAATCAGAAATGCGCGGTAACGCTCGAGGCTGTGTGCGCCTAACAGCGCGCGAGTGGTAAAAATCCACGTCTGGTCAGACTGCCGCGCGATCCTTCCTGGGAAAGGAATTTCCTTTATTTTTCTTGCGCTCTTCATCTCTTTCGTTGTTTCCGCTTTAATTCGTATTTTACCTCGACTAAAATTAGAACTGAAAACATAATTCTAGGCAAGAAACTAAAATATTTTAAAAGGGTATTAAAGCCGCATATTAAATATTTTACTTTTCCCGCTGTCATGTCGAATAAAAACTCGCCTAAACCGCCGCGACGCAGCGGAAAACCGAACGGAGCGCCGTAAAAAACGTCGACGTTGGGGAGGCAAAAGTTAACGCCACTCGAGAAGCAGCGCCGCGCGGCAGGCAATTTCCAGCGGACATTCTTATCTCCCGCGGCGGCTGTTTAAAAAGCGATGTCGCCCATCGGCATTATTCGCATAGCACTTTGGCCTTCGGCTCGTAAAAAAGTCCTAATCACCGATCGTCCGCGGCCCGAGAGAGCCGCGCAGACTCTCCGACTCCGTTGCCCCGTAAAACTCGCGGCTAAAATAAATCGCTCGGCTAAACTGGCGTCTCTCGCATGTGCGGCCGCCGCCGCCGGATTTCACCGTTAGCTTCGTCTGCGCGCCTCGGGGCTTCCGTGTTTTTCGATCGGCGCCGCGCACGCGCTTTTCATCTCTCTCTTTCTCTCTCTCGCGCGCGCTTTTCCCGCGCGATAACGAAGCGCCCCTTTTTCAGCCCGCGTTCTATCTCTCTCTCTCTCTCGGGCCCCGGAATTGCTTCCGGAATAGTGATATCGTTATCGGCTCTTATGTGTGCGCTTCGCGCGCGCGAGCTTTTTCCAAAGAGCCGAGCGGCGCGCGCGCGCGCAATTATGGCGCTGGGCTACGCCGCTGGAATGCCGGAGCCGGAGATGTAATATCGGGAATTGTGTTGCTGATTGCATTGCTGATTGTGCCTTCGATTCGAGCGGACGGTCGCTGAATTTTTCATAAGGGGCTTTGGCTGCTGTGGAGCTGCCGCGTTTAATTGCGAGAATGCGCTTTACGGATTTTGAGTTCGAGTGTTATTAGGTTTTGATTGTTGGACGCTGTTTTTTTAGAGAAATTTTCCAGCTTTATTTCTGCGCTGCTGCCAGAAGCAGGATAACAAATTTACTTATATATACGGCGACTCATTTGTACGCGGGCTTTAATAAAATTTAAAAGTTTTATAAAAATAATAGCGCAACGATTCAGAGTCGAGAGCCGTGAAACAGCCGCCTCGCAGCCAGTTCGTACACATCTTTTGAAGTTGAAAAAGAAGCCTTTTAAAATTCGCAAGGTAACATGAGCAGCGCATTTATGTTTGCAGGTAGGTGCATGTTGAGTGCAGTCAGACTGCATGTCTTGCCTGTACTCGGAACCCATCTACGTGCATTTACGGACGAAAAAATATCCAGCGCCTCGCGCTATTTCACGATCCGCGACCCAACTTTTTCCCCGGCTTTTAGCCGCTAAATTTAACTTTCTCCCGCGCTTGTATCGAATTTTATTTTTGGAGCGCAAGCGCCACGATTTACATAAGTAATGTATCGGAAAGATTAAAGAAAAAACAGGCGCGCGCGCGCGCGCGCGAGAGGCTGGCAACTCCGATCGCTATCTTTGCGTAAAAAAGCGTGGAAGCGTTGCATAACGATCGGCAGCATCTGCGCGCATAAATCCGCGCGCTCACGCGTGAAATACCCGGTCGGACGCACAACAAAGCGCAATCGCGAGCGGGAGAGAAAGAGAGAGAGAGAGAGAGAGAGGGAGAGAGGAAGAAAGGAACATAAAGGAGCGAAATCGAGGCGATATCGAACAATTCCCGAGCTCCGCGCCGCTGTGAGCGATGCATTCGGGCCCCGGATGATAGACGAGTCCGACTCAATCTCCCGCTTATCGCGAGTCAAGTTACCTCGGCATTTTATGGCTATAAATTACCCGGTAATCGAACTCTATTCCTCTCTCTCTCTCTCTCTCTCTCTCTCCCCCGTCGCCGCCCTCCTCGACGTACAGCGTAAGAGAGAACGAATATCTTCTCGAAGGCTGCTGATCGATCGTCTACGCTCGTTACCTTCCACTCTCCCGGCGCGCGGGGGGAGAGATAGATGGACGCTGATAGAGAGAGAGAGTGAATTCAGAGAGGAGCCGAGGAGACTCGCGGAGCAGCTTCGTTGGGTCTAGAGGAGTTCGAGCCCTTCGCGAGGAATCGGGGAATGGAGAATTTTCTAATTTTCACTGGGAGTACAAGGTGTATTATGCTGCTTCGTCAGTGAGGGGGCTAAAATTAGGTGAAGTTAACTGCTTTATCGACCTGTCTATTGTGAGATGAATCCGCTGCTCGAATTTTAAAATATTTTTTAATTACGTTAATTTGATAACATTGTTTACCTTATATTGTTGTAAATTGTAATAAGTTATTTAATTAACCATCAGCAAGACAAATAATTAATTAATTAAAAATTTTAATTAATATAAAAGCATGTTATTAAAGTACTTTATTTGAAAAATTTATTTTACATAACGCACAATATGAAAAAGAAAGATTCGCGCACTGAATTATGTAAATAAAGAAATTTTACATATTTTCGAGTAAAAGTATGAAATAAGAGATATCTTGCATGCAAGTTTCTATTTCACTTTTTATTCTATTTCCGTCTTCTGCATTATTATTTCTTTTTCTTCCTCGAGCACTTTTTATTTGCAGATGTTCAGTTTAAATAAAAATCATCATTTTAAAAAGAGAATTAGCTTATTTATTATTTTTCTATTATATATAAAAGTAGTAATTTTATGGTAAGATTTTTTTTGTTTACAGTTTAAACATATGAATTGTGGAATAAATTAAAAATTCAATTAAATATCTAAATTTTGCAACGCTTTTATTCGAATTATATTGCAATTCCCAATAATTTAAATTAAAATCAAATGTGATTTTAAGCTATGTTACTAAAAAAAACTTCTTTAGTACAAAGGTTAATTTTAGTCTGCAAATAAAAGATAAAAGGAACATTATGCATTCACGTTATCAGTCACTGGCAAGGCCGCCTTATCAGGGCCTCGTCTAGATTTGGCAAGTATCCGGACCTGCCTTTCTAAGCGCTCGAAATCAAGGTGCGATGGTGGTGTAATGGTCAGCATAGTTGCCTTCCAAGCAGTTGATCCGGGTTCGATTCCCGGCCATCGCAC
>UCOM01001558.1:0-39129 GCA_900474385.1 Ormyrus pomaceus
GTGACATTTCATATGATAAATCATGTGACGAAAGGTTTCAAAATGTCACATGATATATCACATGAAATGTCACATGATATGTCACATGAAATATCACACGCAGGTGCGCTGCAGAGTATATTTCTAACGAAGTTCTAGAACCTGCAAGGGGCATTTTTAGAGAATTAAGGGTAACGCAGACATACCAGACTATTGTGCAGAAAAAAAATATACTTTTTTACTTATTTAGTAATGATCTTATCAATAATAAAAATGTTTTAAACGACTGTCTAGAAAGACAAATTAATCATCCAAGAAAACGGCAGAGAGCTTAATTTAGTATTTATCTCAAGTAAATTATTTATCATTAAATAATAATACATTAATTATCACTTTAAGTACGAGTATTAGTTCAGCATTTTTACTAACTTTGAATATTACTTATCAAATGAATTCCAATTTACCATACTACATTTCGAAAAAAATACGAAAGGTTTCCACCGAGGTTTCCCAATTTTTCCGATAACCCCGCAAACTTGCATTGCAAACAACGTTAAGTTTCTACTACAAATCTAACGTGCTTTCGCGCATATTTTCCACTCGGAAAATCGAGAGTTTCACCACCACATAATGGAGACTCAGGCTTCTTGTTTAGCCCCCCTTCCCTTTGAGTTTAGGTGCAGGCAGACGGGTATAGGTATCTGTAGTTTGAGTGTCCTGTGCTATCCGTTCATTGTTGTTGTAGCTGTAGTGCGATTGATTGAGTGGCCGAGTAGTTCGATTTTTTTAGCTGGGAAATTTTGTTGGTTTTGTGAGCAGTATATGTTTTATTAAAGCAGCTTATTGTGTTGTAGAAGACTTTTTTTAAGTGACGTTAAAGACAAACGAGAAGAAAACTTGCTGATTCTAAGAATTGTTAATAAGCATGGATTTGACAAATAAAAAACCTGTAGCTCTTATAATAACTGTTATCGAGGGACAAGTATGATAAAATATTTATATAAAACTATTTTTGTATCATCCTATTATGAGATTTCGTATTATTTTATTCAAATTTAAATTTGTTCGAGAGCGTTTCCTGGCTCAGGCGGTTAATTCAGCATCGGTTTGTTTACCTACAGGTAAACGTCGAACTTTGCTTCCTAAGACAAGGCGAGGTTGTTCGAAACCGCCCGTCAGTCCAAAATTTTCGGCAACATTTAAAAAAATGTTTACCAGATTTTTCGGTGGCGGGAATCGAATTTCATCACCGCAATAACCCTACAGAAAAAAAAATACGCGTTCCAAATGTATTAGTATTAGCTACAGAATTAATCTGTAGGGGGATGCAACGTTAAATAACTAAATAAAAAAAAATTGTTTGAACATATTATTATAATTTTAATCGAAAACCATTGCAGTTTTTATCAAATTCTAAAAACTTAAGAACCTCAAATCCCGAAAGATTAAAATATCAAAATTCATTGATTCAGGACGGCGCTTATTTGGCTGAATTTCTGCTGGAAAAAGGGTACGACTGTCACGCAATCATCTGCATTTTAGAGCCCAGCAATCCGACGAAGCCTAGTGATCAGAACTGCAGTTATTTGCACAACATTTATTGGCAAAATGAGAAGCTGCGACTACACGCACAAGATGTCAGAGATACCTTGGGTTTAGCCAATCTGTTCATATATCTTAAACCTGCGGAAATATACTATTTAACGTCAAAAGAAAGTTTAGATAATACGTTACCGGTACTTTGTTTACTTTATGGGTCGTTTATCAGCAAAACGAACGGGACGGTAATTGGTTCAATTGAAAATTAAATGTTTTTCTTTCTTTCTTTCTAAATGCAGGATCATTTAGGAACGAGTACGAATTGCTCGTCTGCAGAGATGGACGAAATCAGAGGGCAGAATATTGTAAACGCAATACAGATGTGCGGTTTAGAGAAGTCTGTTAAATTATTTCTAGAACTCACGACCGACGTTATAAAACTTCGGAACGCAAGGACTCCTTTTCACCTTCGGTCTCCTCACTGTAATAATATATACATCTCATTTGTATATACTGTACATTTTGTAAAATACAATGATGGATTTACTTATTATTACGATATGCAGATGTCTCAGCTGTTCCTAGACAGCTATAGGCTGCATCTCGAAATCGCGCGCGTGTTATCCTCAAATCAGCTAATCGGCGGGTCGTCTCTTTTGCAGATTCCGCGATGCTCAACGGTTTGGGAATGACCGTCCACTGTCGCAGAGCTCTGAAACTGTTTGTCTGCAACGGCCTCTTAGCCGGCCACGAGAGTCCGCGACAAAGCCACAACCTGCCATCTCGGAAAATCACCAGCATAGTGGCCAAAAGATTTTTCGGCTTCAATTTGGTTTTAATGCTGGGAGACTTGGATTCCATGAGGGATTGGGGACACGCGAGGGATTACGCTCACGTGAGTGGCGCTTGAATTTCCGTGCCGCAGTTGGGCGATTATTAATTTTTTATAAAAAAAAAAAAATAATTTTTCAGGCCATGTGGTTGACGCTGCAGCAAGAAGAACCGGACGATTATGCCATAGCTACTGGCGTTTGGGAGACGGTGAGAAAGTTTGTCGAGTTAGCATTCGAATTTGTCGGAATACAAGTCCAGTGGATAGGTGAAGGAATAAACGAAGTCGGTAACGATAGTAAGACGGGGGAACCACTCGTCGGAATTAATCCGAGTTTATACTCTAAGGAAAAGAATTTTCCAAGTGCCAAGGCATTGGTGAAGGAAGTTGCTGAGACGAAGCAGAAGCTCAACTGGCAGCCGGATGTCACTTTCAGGGTGGGTAACTACTGTTGCGTGAAAAAATTAGCCTATTGTATATTAGAAATTACATTTACATGGGGTTATTGGTTGTTCTTGTTATTTTTAGATGCTTGTGACAGAAATGATGCAGACTGACTTGCGTTTGTTAAAAGAAGAATTGGACGCAGCTGAATTAAAGCAGTGATTAACATTCTGGAGCGAATTATTATTTTTATGACTATAATGTAAAACAAATCATTGCCTTATTTACACATTGACAATGCCTTATAAAAGGTTGTATTCTATGAATACGTCGACGGGATAAGACTGACATAAAGAGCAAATACATATTTACATCCTAGTTACCATCTAAAAATGTACATTTATTTACACACTCTTGCATTCCCAAAAAACCATTCCTGCTCCCAATGCACTTCGCATCCACTGGACCGCGCCGGCAAACCGCGGCGATAGGCGAACTACATATTTATTTTCACTGCGCGCGCGGAGGCGCGCAAACGAATCGCAGCTGATTTTAGTATATACCTCCGCGGGGGCGCAGGCAACAGGTTTTGGCCATCCAGTATAACTGATCGCGAGCTTCCCCGAAACGAGGCGCGTCTGAATAAGCAAAAGCGGCCTTTGATTCGTGTAAACACCAGACGCGCGGCCGCCGCCGCGGCTCGTCATCAGCGAAGAGGGAGCTGCGGGTAGGCTCTCGGAGATGGTTGGTATTTCAGGATGTTGTCGATGGTGAAGAGGCTCGACTTGGCTGGGTGCCGGTGTGGTTTCGCGTCCTCGGCGGGCTGGAGCTCGGGGTGGCTTGTTGCAGTCTGGAAAGGAATTGAAATTTATAAATATTCTTTTTTGTCGGTTTAGGGAAGAAAATGCAGGTGGTTGGGGAGATAAAACAGGGAACAGTCATAAAGAGAGGTGACAAAGTCGAGTTAAATACGAGTATACGAATGGGGATCTAAAATCTGCTGGCATTTTGGCTTCTAATCATCGTTTTTACAAAACAATCTTTCGCGTGAACAATTTACAATTTTGTAATGAAAATCTATCATTTTCTTTTTCGCGACTAAATCCACGAGCATTTTTATAAAAAATCAGTGAACATCTTTTATTAATCAAAAAGTTTGCACGCTCATCGCTAATTCACAATAATGTGCAAAGTATATAAATTCGAACAAACATTCTATTAGTATTATTAAAATCTTATTAAAACACAAAGATGAACGATCAAATAAAAACCATTTTCAGTTAAATTTTCAATCAATCGATTTCGTCAATCGAACAAATAAGCATTCTTCCCTCACCTGAAGCTTGCACTCCGCGTCCCTCCTCGTCCCCTGCCTCCTGCTCTTCCTCCTCCTGTAGTTGCCCTGCTCGAACATCTCGCTGGCGGACGGATCGAGGGTCCAGAAGCTGCCCTTGCCGCAGCAGCCCGAGCGCTCCTCGTCGGCGGCGAGCTGGACGCGGTCGCGCGGCACCTTCACGAAGCACTCGTTCAGGCTGAGATTGTGACGGATGCTGTTCTGCCAGCCCTGCCGGTTGTCCCGGTAGTAGGGGAAGCGCTCCATGATGAAGCGGTAGATGCCGGACAGGGTCAGGCGGCGCTGCGGCGACGAGGCGATCGCCATCGTGATCAGGGCGATGTAGGAGTAGGGCGGCTTCTCGTGGTACGGGGAGGACGACTGACGCGGGCTGCAGGGGAGGCGCGAGTGCTCCCTGAGGGTGGGAGGATTAGTTTCCGGGTGTGACTGTTGGGATTTCGTGTAAAACGGTTACTTACCAGTTTCTTTGCAGGGAAGCCCAAGAGATGTGTGGTAATGGTAGTTCGTAGGGCGCTTCGATCGAAGTTTGCTTTAGGTTGAAACAGGTGTAGTAATAGGACGTTGGCAGAAGAGGTAAAGTTGGAAAGAGTTCTTGCATCGTGAGAGCACGTTTATGGTTTCTTTTCCATAGAACTATCGTTCTTCTCGGCGTACTTTTTGCTCACCTATTTTTAAGAAACAAGTTAATAATTACAAAATCTATATTTATTTAAAAACGGTATACCACACTGTTTATTTAAAAATGTCTAATAATACAATAATACCCAAGCTATGGTGGTTCGGAAATCACCTTTATCTTCGCAGTTTAGCAAGCCAGTAATGGCAAGAAATTCGACGTCAAACGGCACAAAAAATAAACATATATACGTTTTAAATGCAAGTGTTATTTAAACTTAAACACAATATCACTCTTATTAAAAAGCATTATTTTCTGATTTAACACCGAAACCTCGACGATCAATACAGTGTCCCCAAAGTTAAATCCGCTATTTACTTCGTTCCAGGAAAACGCCCATACCGAGACTTGAAAACGGAACAAATTAAGCGCGGAAGCGGCTTGTACCGACGTTGTCAGAGCCTGTCCGGAAGGAGCGAAAGCGAGCGTCGGGAATTAAGGATGTCGGTGCTAAGTACGTAGGAAGTCGCGAGGAGGTGATCTTGATAAGCCGAAAGCGGCGAGGTGGTTTTGGCGGGTTTCTACTAAGGAAGTTTTGCTTTGATTAGTAGGTGGACAGTAGAAAAGTGCTTGGGTTTTATTTGAAAAATTAATTTTTTTTTTTTAGTTTTATGAAGAAAGTCGCGTTAAATTAACGGAAATAAATGGATGTACTGTATGAAAAATTTATGAATAATGAATAAAAGGAGTTCACTTAAATGAAAAATCAAATCTCCAAAGGAGAACTTGAAAAAGTGTCTGATTTTTATTCACTATATAACAACGTAAAATATTTTTAACAATTTTCGCATTTTTTATACCAAAATAATTTTATTTTATTATTATTATAGTGTTTCTTATCAATCATTAACCTTCTGAACTTAATTTTCAATTTAATTAATTTTTTTACATTAATAAAAGTTATTGTTAAAAAATCTGAGAACACTATAATTTCAACTTTGTTAACACAAAAGAAACAACAAGAACACTGTTTCGTCCCGAAAAATATGCAAAAATCAGTCACTTTTTAACATCCTCCTTCCCTTAGTCCTTACAACTACACCGACTTGAAACCTTTTCAATAACCTTTCGACCAGCGCGATTCACACTAGGCAGCGACGAAAGCTCTCTCCGATAACTGCGGCTCCAGCACACGGCGCAAGCTCCTCCGAATTCGTAAGCTCCGCCCTCGGAGGGGGCTGCCAAGCCGCAAGCTCAGCCCTTGCGCGCGTGCGCAGAGCTTCCGGCCTGCCGTTGCCTCCCATTGGACTCGATGGGTTCGGTTATCTCTCGGCTCGGAAGTGGAAAATATTAAGTGGAGGCGAGTCTTGGTGGGCGAAAATAAGATGTTTTCGGTGAAATTCTTGATTTCGCCGATTTCTATAGCTCTGCGTTAAAGATTCCTTGACGTATTTCGCATATTTTAAGACGATCCGGAATTAAATCTTGATTTATAATTTAATTAGCTTAATATCCGTGCTGCGACACCTTTATGCTATTAGAAAATAATTAAATCGATAAATAGAGAAATTGCAAAAGTAGGAATAAATTCTATATAGAGTGACTCTATTTTGCAACAAATATAATAAATAATGTTAATCTTATCAGAAACTTTTTTATAAGTATTTCAAAAGACACTTTATTAATAATTGCATTTTATTCGCAAAAAACTTGTTTTTTATACCATCAATTGTTTTCTGGATGCCGTGTATCAAAAAGCAATTATATAAGCAATAATGATTTTCTGTGGGTGGAACCATCGACGATAAAATACTCAGTCCTTGAAAGTTGCCTAAGAATATTGACAAGTCAATGTGATATTTTTGGCATATTAATTACCTGATTATATGTCAAATAAGAAAAAGGAAAGCTCTAGGCGAGTTCGCAATCACTCTGCATTTCTTTACAACTATAAGTTTAATACATTTTTTAGTCTCCCACCTACGATCGATTTTCAATCAACCTTTACAAAAGTGCAAAAACAAAGCGCAGCCCCCGAAAAGCTGATTTACGGTCTCGAAATTAGCAGGCTTTATTTTGAAAACAGCCCGTAAAGCCGATCGGCGCGCGGCGGCGTAAATTTCCAGCTTCCGATTCACATTTCCAAGCGACGGCGTCGTTTCCACGCCGCGTGCATAAACATCACATAAACTCTCGGGGATTTTCACATCAAGTGCGAGACGCGCCGCGTTCCCTCCTCCCCTCCCACGCGGAGAAAAGCCGATGCTCGTCGCTGAGAAAACATCGGAAGAATGGCGCGCTTTTTTAGAGATTCTTGGTGCATGTTTGTCTTTGCTTATCTTTTCCGAGACTTGATTGAAAATACAAAGTGCATCCATTGCAATAGATTGCTAATAGAAGATATTTTCCAATAAAATTATTTCAGTGTTACAATCGACTTCTAACGTTCAAAAGAGGTATACAATTTCAAAATTTTTCAAATGCTATTTTCGGTGGTACAATAATCTGCATTCTGGTATTAATTTTATAACTACACTATGAGCTCCATTACGCGCATTAGGAAAATGTAAATTCGTTGCACGAGATCAAGAAAGAAAATATCTTTTTTACGTTTACCCACTTTCAAACCACAAGTGTCTCTATATACATCCTTAAGTAAATTTATTCAGCTAATCTTTCCAAACAAGACGCATTTAAAAATCATCCGCGTCGATTCAAGAAAAGCTTGTCAAGTCTACACCGCAATCCACTGTTTTCTAATGCAACTTGAATAGGTACAGAAATAACTTGGTTAAACGGATTAGATAATCTCGTTGCAGCAAATCGTTCGCGGGATTTCTTATGCAAACAAGGGGAGTCACTAGTAAAAAAGTCGGAGAGCTTTTTATACCCGGCTGATTTATTTTTAACGCCGATTCTCGAACTCGGTTTTGATTATCTGTTTATGGTCTCATTGCGCGGAATCCGCAGAATTGTAATAAAATGAGAGAGTATATTTATTTTACTTTATCTTTTCAGTTGCAAGGCTAATTATGTTGGTGGTCTATGCAGAAACGGATCTTTTGCTTATTTCGAGATTATGAGATTGAAGTTCTATAAACGTGAAATTATTAAGCATAAAGTGTATTTTTTTTTAAATTCTTAATAGTTGTTAAGTATTGTTAAGTAATGTTTATACGTTAGGATTTCTAGGGAAATTATTATAGGAAAATGATTTACAGGGAAATGATTACAGTAATATTATAATCAGAGTATTATTAACTTTATTTTAACTAGTTGAAAGATTAAAATATGGAAAGTAATTTTTTCCATATTTAAAGAAAAGACCTCCAAGACTTCAAATTTCCGACAGTCCCAATTAGTTCCAATTTGCATTGGGTGACATCATGTAAGTATCTGCTCAAATCCGGCATAAAAGGCCTAACGTGAACATTCCAATTCCTGAAAGGAGTCGGTTTTTTTTCAAAGTGACTACTCTGTATTCATGAACGCTTCCAGAGCATTATTTCGAATCGTTTGTCGATGTCGTCGGTTTTACAAATTTTCAAATTTTCAAACGCTGTCTTCCGTGCATGGAAATAAAATTTCGATTGATTACCCAATCGTTTTATGCATTTCAAGAAGCATTTTTAAATTTAGTAAAACGAGTTTTTTTTTTATCTTTGTAATAAGAAAAGTGAAAGTTAAACGCAACGCGAAAAAATGTAGCAGCATTTATGAATTTGTGGACTTAACAGCGATGTGCAAATGTCGCCCGCGTTTTTTAACTTTCGTTTTAGTATGCTTTACTTAACTTCGTTTATGCAACTGAGAGGACAATATGATTTTTTGTTTAGTTAGCATATGTTTTGTTGGTTCGTAAAAATGTTTAGCAAACGCAAACTATTTAGAGAAAAACACTGAATTTACGTCAATGAGGTAATTTTAGACTTGCAAGTGGTATTGAGTAGATTTATAATTAATCATTAAATTTTTTCTATAATAATAAAACTCAACAGAACATCAATTAAGTAATTGTATAATTTTAATACTGTATATATTTTGTATTTTGACAGTAAATATTTCTTTCACTATTCATGTAAAAAGTAATATTTAAGTGTGATTTTTTATTTTTTCAATTAACAAGTATTCAATTTTTTAAAACCTCTTTGTTTAACGATCAACAACATAAGCAGTTCATTTGCTCGCCAAACATATTCGTTTCTCGAGTGCGCACAAGTTTTTTTAAAGTTCTCTCAAAAAGCTGCCGTTGCTCGACCGTCTAGAAATCCCTCCGCTTTCTTTCTTTCTTCCTTCCATGCATAATCCATCCATGGCGCCGCAAATTGTTGCGCGGGACATATTTGTATGCGTGTTTGGAACTAGAAATTTTTCTTTGAGATTTCGAGACGGGACTACCAGTATGGTATTCTAATTATTGAGCAAGGTGCTGGGTTTTTGAAGAATTCTGGGCTGGATTGTTTAAAATTTTGAAATACTACTATTTCTGTTCAGATGAAGAATGATTAACAGCATTTGGAGCATTTTTTCAAATGAACGTTATAAATACAGAAATTCTGTTATTATGCTATTTTATAGACAAAGCTTAAAATAGAGTGAAATGCTGCAATGTGATTATTTATTTGTAAGGAAATTACTTGCTAAATATTTTCAGTTTGAAAATAAATTTCCATGTATAAGGCACGTAAGAAACAGTCTTGTAAGCTTATTTTAATAATGAATTTTAAATCAATTTTTTTCGTTATAAATATTAAGGCAAAAAATAACTTGAATAAAACAATAACGCAAAGTGTTTTATAATTTACCACAATATTAAAGCACATTTTATACAAGTTTTATTAATTTTTAGATTTAAAATATTCTATATACATTATTCGATAATCTCGCTAAAGTTTTTACGACAAAATTAGAAAGCAGTCATTATCGTGAAACCATAAACGTTTTTCTTTTAAATTAAAATTATCAAACTTCTAATATTATATTAAAAATCCATTAGTTAGAATTTGAAGTTTACGATTTATTGACAATCATTATTTAATTTTTCCCATTATCAAAATGTTAATGCGGCAATTCCTACACAAATACTTCACTCCTCTTTAATAAACTGCATTTAAAGCTTTATCTTCACTTTACTGCTCTCTAAAAACTTATTAATTTAACGACTCCCATAAAACTTTCGAAATCTCTTCCTACTTTGAATTTTCCTAAAACTCATGTTGGAAAAAAATATACATTCATATCGACCATCAGTTTTCAAGCGTGAACCAAAAATTTTCATATTACATGAACCTAGACTGAGTCAGCGATTTTATCAATACTGCGAAGTTTATGTTGCGAGACTTAAGAAAATTAGTCTTGCGGCAAAAAGAAAGCAAAAGTTATGGTATGTTTGTTCGATCGACAAAAGCAACATGTTAAAGCGTAAATCACAGCGTGTTTGACTAAACGTTGTAAGAAGTCGACAATATATTATTTGTTTCATTTGATATACATCGATTGTGTCGTTTTAGCTTTCTAAAATTGTAAAAGCTTGAAAAATGTAAGTGCTTTTTGCTGTCTTTCGTGCTTAAAGGTATCGCAAATAATGTTAATTACCAAACGTTGTTCGTAGGCGGAAGAATATAAGTGATTAATATAGTTATGTAACACGATTCGATTGATACAGAATTAATATTTTTTAACATTGATTGTAAGGAATGTTCAATTTATTATTTGTTACAGCTTTTACCTTTCGATGTTGCATAAACTTTCATTATTAATCTATTATTTTTACATTTTGATAATTGAAGACTTTTATTGAAAAAGTTTGTAATATTTTGTAATAAATATTTTATTGATTGCTAAACAATATAAATATTATAATAAAAATTAATTAGCACTTAACATCTAATTTTTATTTGTCAGTGTACTTACGAAATACGCAAGCACTAAAAATTCGTTTACTCAAAAGATGCATGTCTCGAAAGTACATTTCTGTGTATATACATCAGCTCTTGGCGGTCTCCTGAATTATTGCTGCTGTTGGCGAATTTCGTAATTTTTTAAAAACAGACTTGCTAACTTCTTGCTTTTGTTAATTCGTAAGGTCCTCCAGCATGGCGGATGTGGCCGCAGGATTATCAGCTGGAACCTAGAAAGAAAATGTAAAGATTAAGCAACTTTAGGATGAAAATACTTGGAAAAGATGTTAAAGTATTAGTATTGTTTGATTCAGTCGGTGGACCAAATAACTCTCGAAAATTTCTAATAGCTGAGATGTAAAATGTTCTTAACTGCCATTTACAGTTTTAAACGGAGAGTTCGAAAAAGACTTTTTTTAAAAACAAACACCATTTATCGGCACACCCGACCATTTTTTTTGCATTAATTTTCTCACCATGTGTCCAGCACGATTGATCCAGTAAAAAGACAAGTTGCCGTAGCTCTTGCTGTAGCCTTCAATGATACCTCTTGCGAGCAGCGTCTGTCGTTTGCTTGCGTGCCACTTATCGGCACCCTTCCACTTCAGTCTCTCGACCCACAGCAAAGTTCCTGCAAGAAAGTATTATGATTAATTAGAAGTTAAGAATTTGAAGTATAGTTTCTATTGAAAGATGTTCAAATTTAAATTTTATTGTTTATGCCACATGCATGTCATTATTTACGTCATATTAAGAATGTAAACTTATGAACTTTATTAATCGCGTCAACAAGAATTTAAATAATATACGAATCAAATAAACATTACACAATATTTATATTTATTGACACTTTTATCTCTCGGCATTCGTGTTAAATAATTAAACGACCACAATCCCGGCGTCCAAACCAGATTCTTTCTCCAGAACACTTATTTTTTTTTTTTTTTTTTTTTTTTAATTACGAAACCGCGTTCCTCAGCATCTCCCACTATATATTATTCCAAAAACCGAGCTGCAAATAGCTGTAAACTTTTATTGATACTCTAATTTCACGCCGCGTAAGGCGCGAAAATCTAACGGATCCGCCTAATCGAATTAGAAATCAGCGGTTTAGCGCTTATTTCGTATTTCTTGCTAAAAACGAAAGTGAGCCGCCGCTATCAAGATTTGGCGGGAAGTCAAAACTTGGGACGTGAGCGCTTTGAGCTATGACAGTTCTGTAACAGTCGTCTATTGTTCGATGATTTCGTAAAGCTTGCAGCGAGAAACGCATCGTTCGGCGCTTTTGCGCCTCGAGTTTCGAAAATCCGACGGTGATTTGTCAATTAGAGGGTTCTTCGCCTTTGAATGTTGCATGCAAATAACAGATATTCCGGTTTTTGTCATTCAGACCGCGAATTTACGTTGGATTTATTTCGCGCGCACGTAAAAGTTATTACTAAAGGTTTTCAGTGATCGCGTTGGCACGGCATTCACATTTGCGTTGTATAATAAGATCAAGGCATCATTTGCTTTCTCCATCAAAATAAGTATACCCTCAGTCATAGGATTTCCTCGAAAAATCCTCCGTAAATACCCGAATTATCGTAGCTTAAAAAAAGGTTAATAAACTTCGCGATACAAAATCCAGAATTAACCGTATTTACATAATCCTCTTTAATTTCGTTTGCATACAAAAATCCTTCTTACCCACAGCAGGTGATTTGCAGACGCTAAGCAATCGATTTCGACTCTCCGTCGCCCATATAATAGCAATAATTATCCTAAAAGCTACCGCTTTCGTATCCGCAAAAATTGACTGCCAACATATATACCATTTCGTTCCTTTGTTCAAATGATTGCGCAACGATTTTAGTTCCTATGAGGGAATTGCCGATTGATCATTTAGCGTTTGCGTTTACGAAAAAACGCGGAAGAGCGTCTTTTCTGGAAGTAGCTTTTAATTTTAAGGCGATTGTAAAATGGGATTTAAACGCTTTTCGGATAATCGGCGAATCCTTTCATGCTAAAACTTTCTCCGCCGGATGGAATATAATGCGTAATTGAAGCGTAAATATGCTGGGAGCACTGTAAAAGCATCGCGCGAGTTGCGCAACGAGGTGTAATAAGAACGAGAAATTACGAACCTGGAGTGTCCACGATCAGGTCCAGCTGACCGGTGTATACGAAGACTTTGAGATCCGTTTCGTCCAGTAAACGCTCCACTGTGAAGAAAAATTTGTTTGTCGGTGAGATGGAAGGCTTATAATCCTTGGACGTAGTATAGATTAAAACAAATAGGCAAGAAGGTGCAATTTTTAATCAACAAAACTTCAGAATTATTTTAGTGATACAATTATATGATTCTACACGATTATGCATAAAGTTCACTATAGAAAGACGCAATAATATATGTAATATTATATATAAGCAAATTGTTATCTGCATGTACTTTAGTTTAATTTTTTGAAGATGTATTATTGAGCGAAAAATATTTTCGGAGAGAGAATAAGTTGAGTTACATGAAGCGGAAGTTACGTTAGGTAATTGACCGAAACGTAGTAAATATCTGAATAATATGTTATTTAAAGCGTTTTAAGACCGTTACATTGAGAAATTATTAGTATTACGGAGAGAAAAAAATATTGCAACATGCAATCTGCCAAAACTACGATCAAGAAGCGTATTGCTTTCGTGAGCGAAAATACTAAGAGGTAATACTTTTCTGATTAATAGTCTCAAATTTCTTTTAAAGCCAATTAGGTTCTTAAAAAATGTAATCATGCAATGAAAGAAGAAACTCAAATTAATCTCATTTTATTTTAAATTAGAGCGATTTTTTCATAATCGGCTAATATTTATTTATAATTGTTTTAAAGGTAAATAAATAATTTATATAAGAAACATAGCAAGGCTAATTTTATTTCTTCTAATTTAGTTTAAAAACAGTTCTGATCTTTATGCATAAACAAAGAAAAAAAAAACAAAAGAACAAAAAACAAAAAAATGAATAAATAAATAAAAAACTCAATCAGAACTTACCAACGTTAGTGACAGGTTTCATAAAATCTCCGTAAAGCGAAGCGAAGACGGCTCTACTTTGATCACCCCAGGTGACGTTGAGTTTCAAAGTCTCCTTGACTTTGGTGTTCATCAGCTTGTCTAATAGTTCATCGTCATCGAGCTCATCCTCTACTTTCCGCAATATGGCTGTACAATTAATTCAGTATCTTAGTATTTACGAACTATTGCATTTGCACTAGTTTATAGTATATAAAGAAAGTAATTCCATAGTAAAAAAAGTATTTACAAACTTAATGTTTTCATTTGCGGTAATAACTAAACTAATTCGCTGAAACGATTTAAAATAAAATTTTAGTAATTTCGTAAAAAGAGTCCCAAGAAATCAGATATGCCGTTACTCGCTCATTTTCCAAAAGCCTCAAAACTAAAAGAAAAAACATATTTCTCCGCTAACCCGATGCGAGGACTTCGGAGCCCTTGGCGGCGTTGCTCCTGTACCTGCCCCTCATCTTGGTGAGAATGTTGTAGAAGTCGATGTTCCCGGTCGCCTTGAGGATGGCGCTCTCGGTGTATCCCCAGAGTGCGGTGGCCTCCAGCCACTCGCCCTTCTCCACGGCCTGCTTCGTCTTGAGGGCTGACTTTTCGATCTGCTTGTAGCCGTCCGAATCGACCATGCCCTGTTTTCACGGGATTTCATTAGGACTGAATTTTAAGGATGGCGTTGGTTTGATGAGGAATAGTGCTTTTTTTTTGTCTTGTGAAAAAGATAGAGAGTTGGTGTTGGAATTTTCTACTGTTAAAATTACGTAAGGTGGTGTTTTTAGTGTAAGGATTTAAACATTAATATTAGTTATTTCAACTGCTTTATGTGTTAAATTGCATTTATTATATATTGTAAAATGCAATAATTTTTTTAAGAATCTTTGTTTAATATAGTTTTTTAATATGCACATAATATTAACTCTTCTCTGCACTGAAAATATTTTTCCAAAATTAAAGTTTAAAATTATATTTTTCTATTATCGAAACGCGTCCCTATATTAGTACAACAAATTAAACGTTCGCGTTGACTCAAGAAATGCCCAAAACTGGCCAAACAAAAATTTCTATTTATCGAGAACAAAACCGCGCTTCCGCAATTACGGAAAAGAAAGCTCATCGCGTCTATTCCTCGCATAAATCTTTTCGCCGAGCGCTTTTAACGGTGTTGCACACTCGGCCGCGGAGAGAAACTTCGAATAATACCCGCGTCTCCGCCGCGGCCGCGAAGAAAGAGGGAGAGAGAGAGAGAGAGAAAAAAAAAGAAGACTGCAAGCGCATATAGCGGGAATTTCGCAAAAAGGAACAGGTTTTTGAAATGGACTTACCGTCTGCAGGAGGAACGGAGCCCAGGTGAGCACGCTGTCGATTGGAGAAATCCAGGAATCGCCGAGCCCGACGCCTCTCAGGTTACTCTCGATGACGCCCGATTTCTCGGCCTGCGGAGGGGAAAGAGAAGCGTTGGTCTTTTTTGCTTTTTGTTCTTTCGGGAGAGAATGGGTGGGCTTTAATTGGGTTAGCAGGTGGATATTATTTTTTCGCTGGGAATTATTTATCATTGGGAGGATTGGCGAGGACGTCTTGTTTGGAGTGATGTATGGGCGATATTTTAAAAGAAGAAATGGTGATTCATTGGATAGGAAAGTCTTCTTTGTGCGGAGCGAGAATTATTGACAATCTTTAAGCGTTTTAATTAAAAGTATTTTTGCTTCCCGTTGTATATTCTTAGGGAGAGATTGATTATGGAATAATTAATTACTTTTCAATTGTTGAAACAGACATCATTAACGTTACGCGAATAAATTTATTATTACAAATGATTTACTTAGTAAAATAACCCTACTCTAATTATCGCTCTTAAAATTTATTATAATTTTTCCCCCCTTAAAACTGAGGCTCTAAATTGTTGTCGATGTCTTCTTTAATGCTCCAAAAAATCTTGAGCGAGGATTTTATAAAACGGTAACCAACAGAAATCGTTTTACCTTGTACCATTCGAGTGCAAATTCAGCAGCCATTTTTCCCCCGTAGGACTCGGAGGTAATGTAGACCGGCACCTTACGGAATTTCGGCTGTTCCTTGTAGAAGGCCTTCATGAGGTTCAGCAAGTCCTTGGCGATTTGCGAGTTATTCTTGGCAAGTGCTTCGGGATCATCGACGTAGCTGAATCCGGAACCAACGGGGTTGTCGATGAAAAGAACATTGTAGTTCTTCACCTATTACGACGATAGAATTAGGAGGTTACTAAATGCAAGAGGTAATTTAATCGCATGCTACTTATAAGATTATTATCTTTACTTTTCTATTCATTACGTGTGCGCATTAAAATATATTAAACACTGCTCTTACTCCTTTCCACCGACACAATGATCGGTCGCAACGCTTTTGTCTACCGATTTCATTATTAAATCAACCTCGTCCTTTCTCTTTCTCAAACCACGAAAAAGAAAGTCAACCGACTCTCACCCAGGTGTAGTTTCGGGGCTCGAGCTTGGCGGTGTAGGGCCCGAGCTCCTCGAAGTTGCCGTATCCGGTGGAGGAGGCCCCGGGGCCGCCCTGCAGCCAGATGAGCAGCGGCTTCTCGTAGACCGAGCTGACCGTCTTGTGCGTCGTCAGGTACAGCCACCAGAACATGTGCGCGCCCGGGCGCACCGTCGCGTAGCCCCATTCCTGCTCCCCCTCGCCCACTCCGACTCTGCCTTGGACTGCGAACAGATGGAATTGTACAGGTTGATCGTTGAATTGTTTGTCGCGTTACTTGAAAAGAGGGTAAATTTTGAAAATGTTGGCCCTATGTGTCTTAGACATAATTTATTTCGTTATCGTAAAGGTTATATATTTAGGCTTCCTAGCGGTTTAACCTTAGCGGAGCAAGGGGATGTATATGTGTCCTTTTATTAATAGTTTTTTACATCGGTAAAATTCAAATAAAATTCTGTAAGTTCTCTTGTACCTACAATTTTTGGAACTGAGGATTGTTAATAAATAGGTAAAAATAGCTTCTTTATTTGGGTAGATTTTTAGCACCTTTGAATAAGCGTTTGTGTGATATTTGCTTAGGTAACAGGTTGTTTTAACAAATATGCAAAATTATGTGTACTTGCTACCAAAGATTTTTACATTAATTACTCATTCAACGTTTATGCTTTTATATATCCAGGATTAATTTGTTTTTAAAAAATAGAACAATTGAATGAACGCTTTGGGCAGTAGAAAATTTTACCTGATCTTAAACATCGTATTAAGTTTCATTCATTTTTAAGCGTGTAGATAAATTTTGATAATATCGCCACATTGTGCGGATGTGATTAGATTTGATCCAGTAACATCTGATTCTGCTTTTTATCATTTTCAATCAGTCAATTTACTGATAATACCGGCAATTAATAAAACTTCTTTCAATAAATTAACTATTTTTTAAAAAAAATAATTAATTTTATAAAGAGATTAAAAATAAATCTTGATATAACACAAGCGAAAAAAAAATCTTACAATCTCCAAGTAATCTTGACAACAACGAATTCAGCGTTAGAAAAAAATACACATTACATGACGTAACGTGCGTTCGACTAACCATTTAGATAATCTACATATGTATTACAGCTGAAAAATCGTTAAAAAATATCTCTGGAACGAATTAAAATGAGTGACTCGTTGCGCAAAACGGGGAAATGCATATCGATCTCACAGCACGAGATTATCGTGCGATCGTATTCTTATCGGTCTCTTGATTATACGAATTTTTGTTAGCCGTTGAACCGTGATTTCTATCGTCAGATTGTTTTAGGTTTATTACAGCAAATACTTTTTTCATTTAAGTAACATTTAAACATACATGAAATGAAATATTTAAAGAAATATTTAAGTAGCATGAATTCTTACATGAAAATTTATACGCCACTTTACAATTTAAAAATTGATTACCGGCATTGTAATATAACTTTTATGTGTTTGGTTAACAAAATTTTTAAACTTAATTCATTCAAAGTTCTAAATTTTTTTCATTTTCTGTGCAAAATATTATATATTTCGAAGAAATTGTATATTGAATTTTGTACATTTTTATAATTTAACAAAGATCGAAGATAAATTGTCTACAAATTTATTTATTCAATTTCAAACAAATCTGATTTCACTTTCATACAATGCTCGTCCCGCCGATCGCCAATTACTTACTCGAACAACGTCACGCGAGAAAAGCGCGCGACAATTTTCATAAGAAAAGTGCGCGCGTCTCGTTCGAAACAATTTTCAGTGCGACCGCAAACTCGGTAGTTCGCGACTTCCGCGCGCGCGCGCACATATTTACCTTCCACGCAAGAAAGTGAAGAGCAAACGGACTTTAACGAGAGGCGCCTTTTACCTCTCGACGAATGGAAAGCCCGCCGCGGCGTTTAGGAAAAATCTCGATTTGAATAGGCGAGTGATTCGAGAATGCTGCGGCCACTTTTTTGATTTGCAGACGCGGACGCGTTGATGCGAGAACGATGGGGAATCGAAATCGGTTCGTTGGGTAATTTACGGCCTTTGACTGCGCGATGTGCCGATTGAAAGTAGTTTGCGGAATGCGGGACTTTTATGACAGTGGTGGATAAAAAGAAAATTATGTGCGGTTTTTCTCGTTAGAGAAGCTTTGTTTAAAGAAATATGTATGTAGATAAATTTGCATATCTTTTTCTATAGCCGTCTTTCTGCGCATTGTCCCTTTTCTTTGTAATTATTCAAGTTTCAAAATTTTTTCAATAAAACGTATGATAAGAACGATGTATTTTCGGAGAACAGTACATTAATCGATTAGTTCTAATAAATTTTCACCGATATTTTTGAGGGAAATAAATCAGCCAAGCAGATTAGAGCAACAAAAATGTACAACAATTGATATATAAAGATGTTTCAAAGCCTATAAAAAAAATCAACCGACTAGTTTACAACAATTAAATACCTAAGCACTTCTAAAAAATAATCTATTAAGAACTGGAGTATTTTAACAATATCATACAGTCTAAAAAAGTGAAACCTCAATAAACGCGATTCGTTTGGCTAAAATAAAAAAGAAGTATAAGATACAATAATACAAAATACGAAACCGAAAATCACCGCAAAACTCCCTCCCTCGTCGACGAAAATGAACAAACCACCCTCGTTTCAAACGCGCCTAAAATCAGGAATCGTGACTTCGAAAAATCTTACCGAGTCCGAGGCAGGCAAGCAGGCCCAGAGCAAGAAGCCCAACGACGCAGCCGAACCTTGTCATTTCGACGAGCAGTTGATAACTGACGAGGAGGATCTTGCTCGGACTTACTTCTGGCTCTACCCCTATTGCTCCCCGCCGAGATTAGATTATCTGCGTCGGCTCATTGGTGTGAAGGATGCGCGTATTTCTTCCTCGAAAATGAGATAGAAGCGTACGTGCTTGTGGGTAAGAAGGCTATCGGCGACCTTTTTTTCTTTTATGCGACGATTCTTTTATCTCGCTCGAGATTTATTGGGGCTGCTTAAATTTTTGATTGAATAGTGTTATGCTTTGTTGAAAATGGGCACGCTTTGCGATAGGAGATGCGGTAAATGCTATTTTTAATCGAACTAATGTATTCTATATCAGAACTATTTCAAGGTTTTAATTATATACTCGTTTTGTTAAAACATCTGGTCATGTATCATTATAATTCTTCTACAATTATTAATTATTTCTTGCAATTTTGGACTTTGGAAAATTTTTCATTTTACTGGTAATAGATAAATTAGTTATTATTTACTAAACAAAAGCTGGGAAGCTAACTGATAAACGTTAGACTCTCTTAGTTTGATAAAATCTTATCATTTCCTTTAAGATTTTGTTCAGATAACGATTTGGTCAGTAGAAACGATATAATGTATACGATATAATAAACGATACGTATTTTAACCATAGATAATACAGTATAATGTGCAGTAAACGCAAGGAATGAACCAAACTTCAAAGATATACAAATAGGAATGTACTAAAATTACAATCATTCAGAGACATCTTATCACCTAAGTATTCTCTGCTTCCATCTTAAATATTAATTAAAATAAGAAAATACGATTTTTTAATTCCATTCGTGCATCCGATAAATTCAATTTGAAATTTAATTCGCTCCGACAGCAATTAGTCCGTCCAGCTATAAAGCAGCATTTCACAAATCCTGCAGATAAAACACTATACTGAACCTTCAGTAAAACACGTTTTTTCGGACACCAGAAGCCGACAAAGATTAGCCAGTAAATAAAATGTGGGTCATCGCGAACAGTTTCGCCGGCCGAAAAACGGGGGGGAAGGTCAGGCCTGACCGTGAACGCGGAATTCCAATACCTGCCGACGAGGCCTGAAATAGAATTTTATCTCCAAGTCCCATAAGATATTGGCCAATGACACTTTGATCCTCTTCGCTCCGCGGCTTTTTCCTCCTTGCGGAGAAATCTTCCGAAAATATATCTGTCGCTGACTCTAGACTTTTTATATTTAGCGAAGGACGGTGAAAGAACGTTTCTTGATAGGAGAGCAGAATTAGAAAGCTAATTGAAGGTTCGATGGGATCCTTTTTGGTCAAATTTTTAATCCGATTATTAATTGTCATTGTCAAATTCTTCAAAGCCGTTATGAAGTAATCTCGGAGGGCATTTCATTTTCTTAAAAAATGGTGTTTTTTTTTATTTACAAAACAGGAGAAATTATATAGCGATTTAAAAATTTTCCCAATACATAAAAATCCAGCCGTCTGCTTATTACGAAATGCCTTCCAGGAACCTCATCGCTCAAAAATCTCACGTCGCCCGATTAATTATCCCGTTTGGAAATCATAATTAATCTCGGCCGCCGCCGCTTGGATCAATAATAACGCTGTAAAACACACCTATTCCAGCCGCATAAATTTCTTCTTCGACGTTTTTCACGTCGCCTCGCTTTCGCTAAGTAAAAAGCTGGGGATTAAACTCCTTTTGAACCGCATCTCTGGTGAGGTAATGTAACTCTTGAAAAAAAATGAGTGTGGAATAATACTGCGATCGTTATTTATCTAATGGCAATTTATTTTTTACGTCTTCATGGAATATATCATAAAAATGAGTGAAAAGTAAAGTAAATATGTTTTCGTTTTTTGGTAAAATTATATGGTTCATTGTAATTTCCACAAATGACATCCAAGTTAATAAACTGATTTTAAATATCTTCTTTTTTTTACGTAAGATGCACTTACTTTATTTTCAGCATTAAAGCGTAAAAAATAAGGCTGTTTCACGTTTTCCAAAAGCAGAGTAAAAAGAGCCACGGAGACATTACGCTTCCAGGGGGCAAAAATCACCCACTTAAAATTCCCCTCTCGTCGGCACGCACCGGCAGCATTTCCAAAAATAAACGCAAAACCATCATTGCGCAATACCCCCTCCAGCCCCGACGTCATCCCGAATCTCCCCCCGAAAAAGTCCCCCCCGGGGGCTTTTATTATCGCGAGATGAAAAGGCTTCGCGTGTACATATATACATATACGTGAAAGCGATCGACTTTCTTTCGGCCTAAAGCGTCGGCCGCGGCTGCAGCGAGGTGGCTTGAGTCGACGTATATTTCGCAGCCGAAATAAGCCTGTCAATCGGAGCGGCGATCGACTTGCCGAAGGATCGATATGTGTCGGCCGCTGCTTTGACGCGCCGCGGTCCGGTTGCGCAACGCGAGTTTTTCAATGAGGCGAATTTCTTTTTCGAGCTCGGGAGATGTGCGGAGGGTTCCAGCGGATTTTCGGATAATGGCTTTAATTTTCGGGGCTTTCGACAGTCACGATGACGCGACGGCGGGATTCGTTTCTTTTTTCAATAAGGTCAATTTGGGGGTATTGAGAGTTGCCGGGCTTTAATTATTTGCGGTCGAGCGGAGCTTTTGGGAATAATTAGTCGATGGTCGGTCTCGGTACTGTGTATGAAAGGGAAAATGATTTTTTTTGGCTCGAGTATTGCGGAATTGAATCTGACGGTTGTGCGCTGAAAAAAGTGAAAAGAAATGTTGTTTTGCCCCGCAGACGTCGATTACTTAAAAAAGAAAATAACTTTTTTCTAAAATTAATAGTATTCTAACGTAATCTTGAAAAGGATCAATGACAATAATTCTTAAAACTACTTTTTACCTAGATTTTATAAATCGTAACTTTGTCCTTTCCATTTACACCCAGCCAGAACCTCGCTCAAAACTACGTCACATTGTTTCAGTGCGACGGAACTGCGTCTAACAGTGGCGGCCAAAACCCAAGCTCTTATCTCGAGCCGATCATCCAGATACCCTCCAGCCTGCGTCGAGACTCGAGATAAAATACTCCAACGAGTCACAACAGCGCCGGGAAGCAAAAATCCGTATCGCAATCCCTTTCTCAACGGACACAGGACCTTTCCACCTTCCTCGAGAAATAAAAGACACCGCTCTCGGAGATTATTCAATCGGCCGGCCGGCCGGCGGAGATAAAAAATAATGGAGATGAAAGCGATCGGAAGGCTGCTCCTATACTTTTTTGTGCGCTCCGCGTAATGCGAGAGGCACCTTTCCCACACTCGGAGTTTTAATAACGCTTTGCCAGGTTGGCAGTTGGGTTGTTGGCGGCGGGTCGAGGTTTGAATGCTATTGACTTGGTTTACGCGATTATTTTAGTATTAGAGCATTAAGCACACTTTGGTTGCTTGAAAAAGAATTTGATAATTGAATTGTAGTTTTTTTTTTATAAAGTAGTATTCGTTTGAAATACAAAACTTGAACCTTTCTCAAATATTCTAATCACGCGTGAAAGTAAAGAAAAGGTATAATGGACGAAACGTTAAATTTTGTAATCGCGCACTATTATCTCAGTCGATTTGTACAGCCATAATTAAAATTGCACTTTCAAGTCAGTATATACTCCTTACGCACCGAGTTGCAACAGGCGCACTTAAAAAAACTATTTTATTTCCTAGGCTTCGCGCGACACTTTGACAATAACCCCCAGCGCATTTTTAATTTCCGCCGAAGAAGTAACTTCCACTTTCTAGGAAGTAATTTTTTTTCCCGCGTCGTTCGTTCTCAAAAGCAGCGTTCCCCCCTCTCGCGAGTGCAGTCGCACGCTCGTGCTCGAAAACTGCAGCGAAACTCGCACGTGCAACCTACCCGCATTATCGTTCGTTTTCCCGGGTAATGGGAAAAGTGTTAAAAAAAAAAAGTGAAAAGCCGCCGCGTATCGACGAGTATAATGAAGCAATATGCCCAGGACCGTTCGAATTTGCGAGCCGCCAATTAGCCCGGATTCCTTTCGCTTTCTATTATATATATATACGCACGGCGGAATCGGCGAAAAAAAAAGAAATTTCTAATTTTATTGTCGCGCGCCGGCTTTCTTTCCGAGATTATCATAAGAGTTTCAAGTTCACGAGCAGCGGATCCGCAGATTTATCGTAATCCCTCGCTGATCCGCGAGGTTTCTCGCTTTCGATTAGCCGACGAGGCGAAATCGTTGCCGCGAACGTTTCCCGTTTTGTAATCGATGGATGGGAGCGCGCGCGTCTTTTTTTGGAATCGAACCGATTCCGTACGGATGACGCTGAATTATGGAGATCGTGGAGTTGGGAGCTTCCCGGTGTTCGTAAACTGAAGAAACGTCGTTGTGAATATTTTTTTAAGGGTACTTTAATTCAGATTGACAAATAATTTTTGCTGCTTTCCTCGAATTCGAAAGCATTTGAAGAATGAAGATGTACTCGAGGCGATGCTTAGATTTTAATGATACTTGACTCTCGATTACCAAAACGTTTGTGTACTCCTTTCTATATTAAAAATTTCTGCTTCGTCATTCCACTGTTATATCATATTGTGTCAGTAACGCTTTGAGTATTCCAAAGAATTCAGTGCTTCTTCGTGCATAATGTGTTCATATATATATTAGTTATACTAATATATACAGATATATTGGTTATTATTTACTTTTCGAAATTTAGCGCTTAATTCGCGACTCATTTTAAAAAGCCAAAAACGGTTAAAAATTAGCAATAAAACTCGCATTAACATTTAAACTATCGCCGCTAAATATCGATATCTCCGCTTAGTTCAACCGAAATCAGAGTGCAAAAGCGATCGTTGAATTACAAATTTAGCGGCGGAAAAGAGGCCTTCGATAACAGATTTTATTTACGATCCTTACGTAAAAAAATAGCACGGCAATCAAAAAATATCGGGCCAGATATACAGTGAAAGCCTCTTTTATATACGCGTCCGTAAGTCCGCGTGATAAAACAAGTAACTAACAATAAATTAGCCGGGATGGAAAGTATATGCGTTTTTTTTTTTTTACGTGCATTAAGATAGTTTAACGGTTTATTTTCGTCAATTTCGGCGGTGGACTTTCGCTGCCGCGGCGCGTTTGCGACGCTTTTATTCAAATATCGAGGACTTCTATCGGCCGGAACATAAATTTTGGAGAGTTTCAGCCCCGCTAAGCGTTTTTCATTGTCGAACGAGATTTATTACAAATGAACCTGCAGAGTCTGAATGAATCATTTTTCGGGAATTTCTCTTCTAATTCGATAAATTAGACAAACTTTCAATTTGCTTATCGTGAAAAATTGCGGGAATAAGGAACGTTTATCGACAGGGGATAAATTAAGTATCTTATAGTTTAAGTTGCCGCATAATTTGCATACATCTTCTATCGCTTCCTCAATAAACGTCAATTATTGTTTGATTTCGAAAATTTAATCCTTGGCTTTTAAGTAAACAAATTGAAACGGGATGGAATAAGGTTTAATTTATTGTTCAATATTGCTAAACCAGTGTTTCGTAAACGGTATTGATTTTTTTATGGTTGATACTTCTGGAAAATTTTCAATTTCTAAACTTTCTTTATACAGATAAGCTCCATCACTTTTTAAATCGAATTCAATTTATTGTTTTTTATCTCCTTGCGCAGTATGCAAAATAAATTCCAATCAAATAAATGGGTCGTAATAGCAAAACAGTACTTGATAAACTCCCTCTGTCTCTATTATAAAAGGAACATTTTTTTTGCCTGAAGAAAATTTTGAATTTCTAAACTTTCTTCATAAAGATAAATCCTCTCGCTTTTCATTAAAAAATTTCTCTATTAAATTCTCTCCAAAAATTCCCTTCCATAAATTATCTCGTAATGTAAAACAAAAAAAAAGCACAGTAGCGCCGCGTATCTCATCCAGACGACTCAATTTCAATACCGAAAGCATAAAAATAAACTCCGAAACTTTTTCGGAATAAAATTCTCCGTCGCCATCCTTCGCGCTCCTCGTCCGGCGATATTTACCGCGAGAGTCAACGTCTAAATTATTGTTCCCAACGAAAGCGCGGAATGAGAGGCAGCAGCCCGAGCAGAGTCCACTTGCCAAAAGCCACGCGAGCGAAATCCGCCGCGAAAACTGACCGAGGGGGCCGTTATAGATTATATATAACTTTCTCGTTGGCCAACCGGGCGTCCGATTGCGACAGAAAATCGCGGGTGGTTCAATGCAGCGATTAATTTCCTTTAATAATTCCGAGGCGCTTGTACACGAGGTCGTCGCGGCGCATCCTCGGAAGGCGGAGAAAGTTGCTCGGTCATCCTCGATGCGCGTCGCCCGGAATCTCGAGGCTTCGGGCCGCGTGATTCGACAGGATTCGGTGCTAAGCGAGGAGTGGGTGGAGATGCTGCGGGGCGGAGGAGGCGGCGAGGTGACGAGGCTTTGATTTATATCGAGCGTTTGGCGAAGAGAGCTTGTCGGTTTTGATATAAGTGAATAGGCTTATTCATTTGCGGAAAAAATCGGGAGCCGATTGATTTACGCTGAGCTATAAATTATTAATTATTGTATTGGGTGAAAGTAGATTGCGGAGACAATTTTGTTCTTCGCTTTTGTTATAAAAAAGAGATAAAAACGAAAACTATGTACTTGCATGGCAAAAGTGCTAAATAGTATATTTTATTATTTTAATATAGAAATGAATCCTTATGACTTACTTACATGTTTATTAAACATGTATTTTCAAGGTAGACATTCAATAAGACTTTGACTTTAGATGATAAATTTCTTACAGATAAAGGTTATTTATAATTATTCCTGCTAAATATCGTTACAATTTATTTACAAATAAATAGTTTGTAATTCACTGCAACGTATAAAAATGTTGACATCACGTTACTAAAATTTATCTTAATTATAAGTGTTAATTTATCAAAATTACTCAGAACATTAGTAAATACATCAGTAATTACTCACTTTTTAACTGGAACATATGTATAACGCAAGATTGATACATTTTAAGTCAAATTATCCGAAAGAAAATTGCGCGTACCCCATTAACATTCCCCAATGTTTTCAACACCCAGAAGTCGCATTAAGCACACACCGAACCCGGCAATTTCAACGCAACTAATTAACCGCACTTTACCCGTGACATAACACCTTTTTCGACTCCTCGGAACACGAATTTGATCTCGCCTCTCTTCCCACGACCAAATTTCCGACTCGATTCTTTCAAATCAAGATTTATCGCCAGCCAAAAAAAAAGAACGGCTCTAATCCAATGAGTCTCGTCCGGTATAATGTGTCGATCGAGAAAGTCGATCCTAAATCGAGCCGTAATGAACGAATTCGGTGGCGATTAATAGAGGAATTATGAAAGGCGGTACCTCCGGGCAGAATCCTTACAACTCGGATTACATCGAAATCGATCCGAAAGTGAAACTCGGAATAGAACGAGATAAGGATCGAGAGCGCCTTTTTTTTCGATTCCGGAAAAGGGTTTTTTTGTCCCGGCGACGCACGGCGATTGAATTTTTGGGGGATAGAAAGCGGCGAATTTCGCGGACTTTCTCCGCTATTTTGCATTACTTTCGATAAGAGTCGGTACATTATGTGCGCTTGGGTTTTAAGAGGAAACTCGCGAATGCTAAAATATATTGTTGCGCAACGTCGGCCGTAATTTTTAATTTTATTGTTGCGCGAGGAGGGAACCCATAAAAAAGTAAACGAACTCTCGGGGCGATTCATTTTTTTTTTGTCTTTTTACGAGTTTTATTGCATATTATAAATTATAAAGTTTCACTCCTCGGGATTAACGTGGACTTTTTTTCTTGTTACCTAACGTTTTTCCTTGAGGAGCGGAGAAGCTGGGATTCTTTTTTCGGCGTTGTGGGTTTACCGTAATGAGCTTTTGATTAATTTTGCTTTATTGCGATAATAATCAGCTTTCAACTGCGGTTCGGATTGCACTAATGGTTGATTCTATTGATCAAATATTTGTATTTAGTGTCGACTCTTTTCGTTTGTAAAGAGATTAATAAATTTGGAAAATAATTGTTATATTATATAAGTTGAATAAGGTAATTACAATTTTGACATTTTTTTTTCATTGACTGTAAAGTAAAATAGTTCATTCTTTCGAGTGTTTAAGCTTAACTTAACGATAGTTTGTTTTTGCATTCTTTAAAAATCATAACGGTACCAGTCAGTATTGTTGAATAATAATCAAAAAATCCTTAATGACGAGTTCAACCACAAACCATGAAAATATTTTAATCAGTTTCTTATACAGTTGCCAGCTCTAATTACTAAAAATATCCAACCTAATTTTTTCCATTTTTACCAAATCAAAAATAATTTAAAAAAAAAAAAAAAAAAAATACAAAGTATAACTCTCTTTCCTCAATAAAAAAAAGCACGTTAGGCTTATTACGCGCAGGAACTGCCTCGCGTCAAATCTGATTTCGAGATAGTCGTCAACGCACAGCAGACGCAAGGTACAACAACCTCGAGAAGTCCTCGGCCGCGTCGCGCGCGCGACGCTCGTAAATCTCGAGATGAAAAATCCCGCGCGGCTCGGCCGCCGGGACAAGATAATTTATTTCGGAAAAATATCATGACTTTTCTTTTCGCTGCTCCTCGAGCTCGATGAAATGTCAGCAGTCCACAGGGGTTATTGTCTTCGGGCGACGCGTCAATGAAGGATTTTATGAGTTAATTGTGTACAAGTTATTTGTGTATAATGTAACGCTGTAAATTTGTTATTTACGGCGTGTTGTGAGAGAGTCCAGAGTGGGTTAAGCGTGAAAGGTTATGAGAGGTTCGCGAATGGAGCTTTCGAGAGCTTGAGCATGACTAAGCGGAATTCGAGAAATTCTGGTAATTGAGAATTGAAGGTTTTTTGACTTATTGAGAAATTAAGTTTTCTATTATACGTTAGTTCCAAACGTTATACTTTTTTCAGATTTTAAGATTTAACTTGATCTTGTGTTTTTCTATTTCTATTTCGTGTTAAAAAGAAAAAATTGTTAATTTTCGAAATAAAGATACAAAAATACCATAACCTTGCTCGCGGTGCACATTAAAATGTATTTCATAACGCAGCTCCCGATCTTCTGGAAATAAATATGCATCGTCACTAAATTTGAAACAATGAAAGTTCAAGGATCGCCGGCAGGAGACTTAGCGTAGTTATGGTTCGAGAGAGTAGAACGGCTGCCAAGAAGACGTAAATCTTGGCCGTCGCATTGCCACACGACTTTTTCATTTAATATCAAAAAGCTGGTGACAATGGAGTAATGACGTTAGCATTTTTGGAAAGATTTTGGGCTGGGGCCTTTTGGCGGCAGAGACCAATTTCAGGTATCCTTGAAAGCAAGAAGAAAATTAGCAGAAGTTTCTGAACTGAAGAGGATCTATTTTTAAAAATTTGTGTGATGTTTAGATGATTAAATTTAGAAAAATAAAAAAGGAAGATTATTGTGTACGTTTTTAATGTGAAGAAGATTGTATTGTAAAAGTCGAAAAGCCGTAAAACATAACGAGAAACATATATTATGAAATTTTCTTCAACAATCATAAATTTCTAAAAGTCAGAAAACATTAACAAATACGCAATAAATAATTATAAAGACAAAAAGTTATGGCTTATTTTGACCAAAAAAAAGTTGAACAAAAATCTGTCTTGCCTTTATTATATTTATCAATATATCTTATTATAGAAATATAATTCGTCGAATCAGTGAAATTTAACGCTATCAAATTTCGCAGTTATGCAAATAAAAAAAAAATCGGGATGAATGTTTAATGTTTACTTTCTTAAAAAGAAAATTAAAAGCGATTATATCGACACGGCTAATTCGTGAAACGAATACCGTTCTACATAAATATTCATAAAATTGTATTAAATAAACTGCAAGTACTTTCTTCCTACACTTTACTCGCCACGAATATAAAAATAGAAAACGAAGCCTAACACACACCGCGTGAAGAAATCTTTCGTTTCCCTCGTCGCTCAGAGCCACCTCGAAAAAACTGCACCTTTCAAAACGCTTCCCTTCCGTCCCCCATTGTACCTCCCCGCAGCCGTTACCTCGCGACTTCCCGCGAATCTCCGCGGTCCCGCGATACACCCCGCTCCGGCGTTGCGTCAGCGGGGCCCAATTTTGTCCGTCGTCGACGTCGCGGGCCTCCAAGGTTCCGCGCGCAGCGCAATTACCAGGCGCCTCGTAAACGTCAAGGTCGCCGCCCATTTCTAAACTTTCTCCCACCAGAAGACGCGGGCGACGACGCTTGACCCATTCTCTCTCGATGGAATGCGGGGCCTACGCGGAATTAATTACCGGCGGGGGGGGATATCTTGGGATTCCGTGCGGCGCGCCGTTTTTCATTTCGGGAGCGTTTTGTAAGAGTGTCCGTATCCTGGTCGAGCGATTAGTTTTGTTTGTTGTTTTCCGCGCACTGCAGGACTGCAGGCGCCGAGGCGAATTTTTGAAAAAAGAATTTGGCGCTGAGATTTTTTTTGGTCCGGGAAGTTTCTCTGATCTCCGACGTCGGGGAGTTGGACGTTTGTCGTTGGGATATTCTGCTAAATTTAAATCTTGGTTCGCGTGGAAGTTTCGCCGTTGTTGTCGCGAGTCGTTTTTCAAAATTAGCCACAATACACAGAGGGATCATTAATCGCGCGGGGAGAATATTTATTTTGTAAGCTTTTGAACTTTGATGGCTTCCGAAAATTAAATAAAGAATTTCTTAAAGATTTGTTTTTAAATAATGCATGAACATCGAACGTTTGTTTAAAACGTATATATACACCGGGAGAAAAAACTCGAGAATTTCGCATGCACATTTTTCGAGTTAATTTGAATAATAAATGCGGACGCAGCCACCTTTAAGAAGTTAACTTTACGAACTTTTCATTTCGAGAAAAACCCAATTTCCTTCGTAAAAATTCTTCCTTTCTACCTTTAAACTAAATGTAAATTAAAGCTCAACGACTACAAAGTATACTCAAACGTTAAAAAAACGACCACTAAATAATTCAACCTCCAGTGGCTCTCTCCCTTCGCGGCAAATATCCTACCGCCGAAGACTCGCCGTTAACATCGCTTAAATCAACCTCCCTACCGCCAGGAATAACTTACTCTCGGACCTCAGCTTACAAGCACCGCCGCCGCCGCCGCCGCCGCGCATCAGCTCGTAAATCGCCGATGGACGGTAAATCCTGAATCCGCGCGGCGCGTGGGACGCCGTGAGTATACCTCGCGGAGCGTCGCAAGACAATAAAGTACGAGAAAAAATGCGGCTCGCGAGCCTTGCGCAACGAGCGAAAAAGGCCGACTCGCGCAATCGAGAGGATATCGGACGAAATCGGGCCTGCACGCACTTGTGGCCATTTTCTCGCTGGATATTCTAATGCCAGATTCGCGCGGGTTGCGTCAAGCGGCGCGCGGCGGTCGTGCCAAATGTCGGTTTGAAATTCTCGGGGATTCCCGAGGTTGGATAAGAGAGTATATAGATCGGGGAGAGATAAAAATCTGCGCGCGGGGTTTTTTTAGGCGAGGAACTGGTGTGATTTACAGCGGCGAGGAAATATTTATTTATGAATGAGGGAATATTAATTTTTGTTGACGAGACAATGGAATGTAAGAATAATTGGGAATTTCCGAAGTTTGAGTTATTCAAGGTTTTTTGCGCGGCTCGGAACTGTTTGAGAGAATATTATTTCATGAGTTATGCTTCGGACCGGATCGCGTTCGACTTTTGAGAAAAAAAAGTAAGAGCTCTTTTAATTAATGATTATATCGGGAAAATTAAAAAAGAATATTGATGAGTAATATTACTGAAATTACTTTGTGGGTCGTCGTGTAATAATAATTTCACCGCGTAATTCAATTCGTAAAATAAGGTCTTACTTCTCGCCAAAAAAGAGTAGCGGTTCACTTTCAATTTCATAAATATTTTTTAAAATCGTCTTTCAATTAAACTTTCCATAAACTATAAGAAGCAAATGAAAATTGTTTAATTAAACAAATTGCTTACTTTCAAAACTTGTTGATAAATATTTAAAAAGAATCTAAAATTTCCTCTCCATCAATCTCTAAATATTTAAAATAAACATCCAGTCTTAGGCGAAAGCTCCAACGGAGCTTCACTCCGCCCCGACACGCCCATCTTTTCCGGATTCTGCGCGGAAAGCTCGACTTTCGAGGGAGGAGCCAACGAAAATTCTGGGGGTGGAACTAAGCTGTGAACTGGAGTATATTGGCGAGTATTTGGAGTAAAATTAGTTGAAAGATGTACTTTTAGTCCAGATAGGTGTAAGCATTTTGTAAGGAAGAAATTTTTAAGAATATTTTTGGAAAGCAAGTTTTTGAACGTATTTTTATTGATCGAAAATAAAAAAAATTACCCCCTCGAATAGTATCTTTATTATTGTTAGCATTGTTTTGTTAAAATTTTGTAATACCTTTTTGTTTCTTTTATTAAAGGAAGGAAGGAAGGAATAGAAATAAAATTTAGAATTACAAAATTTTAACAAAATTGTGTGGGACACAACGCAGATTCATTTACAAGTTTTTGTGAGCCATAAAAAGCAGTCAAAAAGACAATACTCTGCAGCAATTTCTATTCAAGGCTCACCTTCTGAATTCCCAAATTCTCAAGATTGTGCAACAAGTGCACAGTTACACAATTAATTTTTCGTCCAAAATTTTTGAAGCACTTAAAACACACATCTCGTACGCATTTCGCCACGTTTTGGTGATTTTTTTTCTTTTTTCTTTTTTGGGAATAAAAAATGCTAATCCCGGGAGAAAAGTATTACGGCGCTGCGTCGAAGCAATGCTAAAAATGTCACGTAATTTTTGAGATATCCATCTTTGACGAGGGCAAGTACGAGAGCGGAATGCATTCTTTTTTTAAAAATACCTACGCTCACCGTATTGATAGTACCTTTTCGCTTTTTTTTTTCTCGAGCCTTGGATGAGCAGGTAATTGTCGTAAGTATATTAGCTCGAGTACGTCTGAAATATTTTAATACGAATTCAGTCATTTTTTTTTTTTAGTAAATTCAGTTTATTTTTATAAAAGTATTATATAAAAATTAGGCAATGGTTTTATTTTTTAAAATGTAAGAAAAGTTTTCACACGTTCATACTTTAAAAATGAAATAGTTACAAGTTCAGAAGATTTTTAATTAATAAAAACACATTTCAATAAAAATAATGAGCTATTCATAGTAAACTAATAAATATTTACGACTAATTAGTATATTTAATCTTTATACTTTCTTATTCTACTCGCACCTAACTCAAGCTGAACACGACGAAAGTCCCTGGAAAATCCTCCTGTTACCATTAATTTCACAGCGTCTTGTAAGATCAGCGAACGGACGTTAAAAAAAAACAGCTCGGACACGCTTTGCGCGAAGTTTCTCAAGTGCATGAATACGCAAATCAACGTAATGCGCCGAAGAACCATTGCGGGATCGCTGGGCGAAGGTGCACCGGACCAAACGTTTCGAAACGGGATATATATGTAAATAATGCGCGCGCGGAATTGCGACATAATGATGCTTTGCACTTAACGCGCTTTAATTCTTCTCCTGGCGGTGTGTTTTATCGCTCGTAGGAATATAACCCGAGGCGGGAAATTCCAAAGAGATATTTACGGGGCTGATTGTTACCTTGAAATTTGGCCGTAAACAAATATAGCTTTTTGCGGGTTTGAATACAAGAGGTATTTTTAAATTTTATTATAAAAAACAGCTGATTTGAATGCGAATTTTTTTATTTTTATAGCATCTAGTAATTTAAGTCGACCGCAACACATTTAAAATAGAGAGAATTTAAAAATTTTGCGAAAAGCACACGAATTTTATTACGAATTTTATTAAACCATCGCGTATTACCACACAATACGGCTTCATTCTGTCCCTCGTAGAATCCCACCATTCTCATTCTGCTTTAATTACCGCCTCGATCAAACAATTAAAGGAAACAATGCGTAAAACAGCCGAGCGATCAGATAAGCCCCTTCTACACCTTCGCAGCTCCCCCCAAAAAATCAAATCGTCCTAAGGTCGCGCGGGGCGGCTTTCCGGCGTCCCAAAGCCTCGAACGCGACTAACCTAAACTCTTTGTAAAAATGCAAGGACTAAACCCCCCCCCATCCTCCGCCTCGATGAATATGCATCGTCCGCTGGTACTTTCCTTGTTTCTCTCATTAATTGGGCAACGCGCGCCTCGGGATTTATTTCGGCTCTTATCTCGCGCGCGCGGGGATATATTTTTATCCGGCCGCTTCTTTAATTAGCTCGCCGAGCGGCGGCGGCGCGCGCAGGATACGCGCGCCGCAGTTTTTCGGCGCTTGCGCAAACGAGCCGCCGACGTAGGCCGAATTAAATTAGGGGAATCCTTCGCGCTGGGCTCTCCGCCGCTGGGAGTTTGATTTATTTCGAGATTGCCGCTCGGATTTTATTGCGTGTTTGGAGAATTGGAGTTATGAAAAGCTTACAGCTTTGTTGGAGGGGAAGGGTTTTCTGATTTTTTATATGTTTCGTTAGTTGTAAGGAAATGGATTGTAGATGAAAAAGAATTAAAAAATTAATTTCATGAATAAATGTATTTTAGAAATAATTTATTAGAACCTTGAAATTTGTACTTTGTAGGCCCGCATATAAACAACATATCGAATCACAAAATTAGAAAATATCGTTTAAGATATCAAATGTTTTTTTTTTTTTTTCATTTTAATCTACACAAATTTTGGAAATTGGAATAAATGCATCATAAAATAGCAAGCGCGTAGAATTTAATAAATAAAAACACCAACTCTTTTTATATACCAATTCAGAATATCCTTCGCTGTATTATGTAATACTTATCACATAATGATATCCTCCGGCTATTTATGTTACTTTTCAGACACGTAAAATCCGGGGAGTAAACGTCCTATCAATGTTTGTACTTTCTTCCATAATTACTGCCGAAGGTTAACGCCGCTTGCTCGAGTGCATTTACATCATCGACGCGTCGATGGCCAATAATTAGTGCAAACGAGCAGCTCGAACAATAAAAATCTTACGCAAATCTCAGTAGTAACGAAAGCTTTAGTAGATCAAAGAAAAAAAAAATACGGTCCTTCCATTCTTCAATCACCCTCTCGACGAAAAGATATATATAAATTGAACCATCCCAATAACTCAAATTCACGAAGCTCTTATTACCCGGGCGCAGCAATAAACATACAAAATCCGCTCCCGATAAATAATCCGTCGAGTGTCCGCGCGACTTGTCGCACTCGCGTGCGGTCAGGTTGTTGCGCCGCGGCGGCGCGCCGATATAAAATTAGCGCGCTGATTCGCGCGCGACGCTCGCGATAAATAAAGTCCCGCGGTTGTAACTTCGGGACAATATTGAATCGCGCCGGCGATTTGTCACGCGATGATCGCCGCCTCGGTCGTGCGACGGCGTCGAAGAAAGAGTTCGAGTTTTGTGAGCCAATTATGATTTCGTGCGATGGTGAATTTTGGGGTTTTAAGGTTTTTGGATGGGATGTTTGAGTCTACGTGTGATAAGGTTTGTGGGAGTATAATGAAGATTGACGGATGTGAGGAATTATTTGAGTGAATGTTTATTTGCAAGAATATTCATTCGATACAAGCAATTGCATGCATCTTGTTGTAAAGAAGAAAAAGTAATTTCTTATGGTTCATCAGAAGCGTAAAAGAATATTTTGAGAAAGTATGCAATTACACCTGATTTATGTTTATATTTTTCTCATGAAAATGTTCAAGTGATGCAATTTTGGAGAATACAAACTTGTTTCTGCGTAAAATTTTCATTTTTTTTTTTTTTTTTACGAAGCTGCACTGTTATTATTTTTGGCATATTCAATAATGATACATACCTCAAAAGCACGCGATTTCTGACATAAAATGTAAATTGCCTTAAAAAGTATTCTGAACCTTGAAAATCTAAATTTTAAATTTGCTAATCTGAACTGCAAGAAAAAGAGTAAATAATTTTTTTTTACATCGGTTATGCAATCCTAATTAAAACAACAAATAGATAAAGTAGGAACGGTTGGTCAGTGTTCATTGTTATTGGGCCATTAAAATGGGGAGATTTCTTTAGAATCACGTCACTTATCACCTTGCACTGTTCGCTCCAAAAATTTTATTTAGCATTCGAATTAGTCGTAAATTTGTGGTAAAATTTTTTCTGTGTTTGACTATATACTATTCTTCAAATTTTAATACCAGTTATTGCGAATAAACCCACCATCAATTTTAACAAGATAAATAAATTTAACAAAGCACCAAACAAACAAAAAACTATTAAAATTTCCTATACAAAAACCAGAAATTTTACATTGAAAATACTTGTTTTTTCTTTAAAAGCTTACACCATCTTGAATCACCTTTCGTTCAGCTGAAAAACGAGCTTTCGTTCCAACAAAAGAGTTCCCCAATCGAAATTCCTCCTCCCGACCCAGGCAATCCATATCCCGCACCAGGCAGTCCCGTGCCCGAACAAGCGGCAACAAAGGCATAAAGCAACCTCGCAATTAATTCACCCGCCCGAAGCGGGATCGAGAAAGAAGAGCGTCCCGCGGACGCGCACTACACCCGATTTCCATACGCAGAGGAGTCGGGAAGGATTCGAAAGGAACGGCGGGGCTTGCGAAAATACGGGCGGCGAACGAGTTCTGGAGAGAGAGAGAGAGAGAGAGAGAGAGAGAGAGAGAGAGAGCAGTGTCGGCTTGCATAATGCCTCCTTTATCTCGGTGCGGAGGTACGTGAGCGAGAAGAGCGGCTACTTAGGGTAATCGGGCCGCTTCCGAGTTCGGGCCGCGGAGGTTTTTCGAGTGTTTGGGCTTCGAGAGTTTTGGGAGGCTCGCCGCGGTCATTGAGAGGGTAATTGGACGGTTGGGAGATGAATTTTGATGGGCCTGAGGTTTCGTTGCTTGTTAGATGCCGTCTCGTTCTCGGTTAATGAGGTTGCAGGAACGCGCAGCTTAGTTACTCCGCGAGATTATGATCTCTCTGCTTTTTGGTTGAAAAAGCAGAGAGCCAGTTGGTCGTGAATTCCTTTCTCTAGGCACTTCTTTTTTTTCTTTCAAAAGTCGTAAAGCTGCAAACTCAAAATAACTCTTTGGGGCACCGTTTAAATAGGATACTTTAAAATCTTTAAATTGCATTTACGTAAGCGTTATATTGCCGCGAAAATAACTACGGCCTTAAGAGCGGACAATATGCGAGCGGTCTTGTCTCTCGCTAAAAGGACTGTTGATTTTTTGGATCAGAAGTTAATTGCCCGAGAGATTGACGTTGACGTGACCGGGAATTAATCGGAAAAATTAAGAGCCGCGCTCGAGGCTACGACGAACGGTATTAAAGTGAACTCGGAAGTGAATTTATATAAGTTAAAAAGAAATTGCTTTTTGGAGTAGCTAATTTTACTACGAGTTTCAAGTGTAAGGGTTGATTTATGTAGTATATTTAGAAATACTATAAATGAGTCGAGACTTACTAATATGAAAAAATCTTTGAATCTATACAAGTAAGGCAGTGATTAAATATTGCACAGTTTACGAAATTGCATGCACAAGAATAATAATGTTACTATAGTGAGTGATTGTCATGTCGACGAAAATAAAAAAATGATCCCACAATGAAATAAAGAAACACTTCTGGTTTTTACATTTAGTTCCGTGAGTTTAAAAACCAGAAACTCCCTTTCTTTATTGCAGCGAGTATAATCCATTATTAAAACCTAACATTAACTCAAAAAACCATCAATCAAGCTGCATTTTTACTTCTGGATTTTGGACTTTCGAGCCTTTCATCGAGCCATTCATTCGGGCTTCCAAAATAAAAAGCTGCCAATTACGTAAAGTGCATTAAGACCTCCGATTCTGGCTTCGCTAAAAAAGAGGCAGCGCGACTTTAATTAGCCCTCCTTGCGATCTGCGCGATTCCGATCATTCTTATCACGTGTAAGTGACATTAAAATTTCTCGAACGCAGCGCAATGCATGTTTAATGCATCCGGAACTGCGTTATAAAGCCTTTTTACGTAAAGATATTTATTTAATATTCCTGGTCGGACAAATATACGGATATGAAATTTTTTTCAGCACTGATTTATGCGTCGCTTTTGAAAATAATGCCAAACTCTTTTGCGCGAAGTCAAAGCAACGAAATTCAAGCCTGAATTTTCCGGAAAAATGAAAGAGCGCGAACGAAATTTTAAACGCCGTCGTCGAAAGTGTTTTCAGCGTTTGAAACGAGAATTCGGCGACGCGTTTGGATACGCAAAACACTTTCTCCGCTTTTTCTAAGGTGACACATATTCCCCGGTTATGTCAGATCATCTTTATAGTCCGGTCCCGTTAAAGTGGAATTCCATCATTAAAGTATGCAAAAAACACGTTATTCCGAAAAAAAAAAGTTTAGATGGTATTTTGCGCAAAGTAGAAAGTCTCATCCGAGATTGATCATGCAACACTTGTTTATGCGATTTGCATGAGTAAATTCTTTAAATTCAAGCTAAATTTTTTTTTAAATTTACGGGATTGTATTTATAATAATCAAATTCAGAAAAATTTAAATTGCAATTTTTTAAACCATTTCCTTTTTTAAATTAAATCATAATATTTAAGATACAAAAATATTAGTTACGTATATTAAGTTAGTGTAGCCATTCTTTGTACCTCGTAACGTTATAAAGATACAGATACGAGACTAGTAGCATAATTTATTGCTAATTTGGTCCTCTTCAAAGGTGCAACCATCAATTACCAAAACCCACCATAATAGGTCAGAAGATTCAGATTGCGTTAAGTGAGCGTATTCATTGTTTCTCGGGAACGGCTGGAGCAACAAAACCAGTTACGCCGTAAAAAATTAGCATCAAATTAGCAACAAAATGCCGTTGATTTTATAAGCAAATATTAATTAGGGCCGGACTTATAGAGGTGGCTGTACTAGCTTAAGTTTTAAGCTAGCACGAGCATACGTTTCGGGGAATAAAAACAAATTGGCTTTTTGAGCAACAAATTAGCAACAAAATATGCCGCCGATCTCGTATTGATATCTTTACAAGGTCAGGAGATACAGAGTGTGGCTACGCTAGATTAACCTTTTCGCTCCGGGAGTGGTCCATATATGGACCAGCACTCCGTGTGGCGACTTGTCATAAGAAGTTCATTCACTTAAGTCATGAAATTCAGCTAAAATGCGAGCTCAATTTTAAAGGAAAAATCCTCGGAGCGAAAAGGTTAATATTAAATTAGCGTATCCATTGTTTCTCGAGAACGGCTGGAGCAACAAATTAGCCACAAATTAGCAACAAAACATGTCCCTACCATATATCAGCCCGTTCCGTCACCTCAGCATCCCGCGACTCACCGACCGCGAAGAAAGGCGGCCCGCGCCGCGATTAAGCCGTAACTCCCGTATGCACACAATTAAGGCGGTCGTGAAATCGCGAAAATAAAGATCGACCGCGGCGTCGGCGACGCGACACTTTCCCTCCGGAAGCCGCCGCGCAGGAAGAAGCAAGGAAAAAAAAAGGCGCCGATTCGGATGCACGCGGCCGCGTATTAACGAGCGGCTCCGGTTTCCGCGCGCCGGACCAGATTAAACCATTACGAGAGGAGGCACGATATTAAACTGCACTTGCGGCTTGCTTTAGCTTTCTTTTCGAGGGGGGGAGGAGTTGACGTGTGCGATAATGACTGCTCTCGCCTCGGAGTTTGTTTTCCACGGATTGTGATGAGGTTATTGTCTCGAGCGGCTGTGGGGGATTAGGAGTTTTCAGGCTGCCGAGCAATTGGTATAAGGTGTTCGGTATGTGTATTCGTTCACGTTCCTTTGAGAACTTATTTTTCGGGTGTCATTTAATTCAGCAGTTTTCAGTCGATGCACGAATCTCAACGGTGATTGCGATTTCATCAGTCTCTTACGGTGACTTCGAAGCGTTTAAAGTGTATGCGATTTAGAAAATAAGCTTGATAAAGCATTTTAAAAAATTCTAAATTTTTATAGTACATTTCTGCTTCGCGTCAACGAGAAATGAAAAGCTTTTAAGGTAGCTCTATAGGTACTCTCTAGTCAGTTGAGATATTAAAAAAAATTTCTTTACAAACACTTTATTGTCTCATAAAAAGTATTTAAAAAATATTTTTTAAAATTTTAGTATGTT
>UCOM01001559.1:0-39077 GCA_900474385.1 Ormyrus pomaceus
TAGCTATTTAATACCTTAAAAATGGGTTTAAGCTTTTATTCTATTAAATGTTTAGTTCATGTGATAAAAAGCGTTTCATGCTAGGAAATTATATTCTAAAAAGGTTAGCTTGTTCCTACTTAATCTTTTTTTTTGCTACCTATTTCCTAGTTAAGAAATGTTGTCCATTTCTACCAGGGCGAACATCCGCTTTAAACTCTCACTATTCGATTACAAAATTTGCAATTCATTCCTCTGCTAAGCCCGTCAGCATCGTTTTCCAACTTGGCTATATTATACCCAACAATTTCAAAACGGAAGGAATACGCAGTTAAAAAGTCGTAAAAGCCGCCCGATAAAGTCAGCCGCGCAGGCAGATAACCGACAAAAATCAAGCACGACAAACGCGAAAGGAGAGGCTCATTGGCGGCTACTTTGTTATGAGACGCGCGAAGCTCGAGGCTACCGTTTTCGACGTGCGCGTTTCGAAACTGTGCGGGGATTCGAAAGTTTCTTTTTCGGAGAGCTCTGCCCATGGGAAGATCACGCGCGGCCGCGCGACGTGCACTTGCCTTCCTCTCCTCCGTCGTCTTAATATGGCCGCGGCGCGCCGAGAATTATTCGTCGGCGGGCATCGTTCGTTAATTGTCTTCCGCGGGAGCCGTTCCATCTTTTATTCATGTTATCGCCGATGATAAGGCTTCATTTCGTTTCTGTATTTCTTTTTCCCACGAGCGCCGGAGCCCGAGTTAGAAGGAGTCTCTCGATGTTTGCTGCTCTCGTCCCTCTTGTTTCTGAATGATTTGTAGGAGTAGGAGATAGTGGGTAGTGAAATAGCGCCTGGCGGGTTTTGCTAACGAAAAAATTAGCTGTTTCAAGAGGAAATTTAAAGATTGAACTTTAAAACCGGTGAAAAAATTTACAGGAAAAAGTATTGAATTTCTTTTAATAATACTTTATTGATTCGTTGGAAGGACTTGTCGTAGACCTCCAAGAAATCAATACATCAGCATAGTACCTATTCTTAATGCTGAAATACTTGCTCCTAATAAATTATAAAAATACGACGAACGCGTTTCTTTAAAATTACTCTTTTACCCTCGTCAACGCGTTCCCAAGAAAATATCCAGATCAATAGCGAACACCCAAAACCGAAACCAGCCATAAAACAGTTCTTCCGCAGAAAGCAAGAAAAGCCAGAGTCCTCCAGCGGTCTAAGCCGAAGTAAGCGTCGTCCGATTAAGAAATTCAGCGTGCATTTTTGGTACACGTGTCGGTAGTCTCGCTAACGAGGCACTTAAGACGTCGTAGCCGTGCTCGGGCTAAATCTCGGCTCGTGAATAGATTTCGCGCGTGTGCGTGTGTCTGTTCATTCACATCGGGTGTCCGCGGCGGCGCGCCGCGCGTTTTTAATCGGACACGAACTATCCGAGCTGCTCCTTACGATGCAACGGTAGATCCGCGATTATGTAACAACGTTGCACATATCGACGGCCCGGCGTTTCAATCGTTATGCCGATTCACAATCGATATCCCCGGCCAAAGCCGCTCCCCCGAGGAGTGTGCGCCTGCATTTTATAGAATATATGCGCCGAGCCTGCTAATGGGGTGCGCGCCTTCCATCGATTTATGATAATTTTTATGGCCGCCGAATGAAATTCGAGCTGAAATTAATTGAGTTAGTTTTTTTTTTCAGGCGAATGCTCCAAATGTCAGCTTGTTAATGTATACATGAAATGTAGATGTAGAAATTTAGAAGTGGTTCTTACTGCAATTTTTGGCAAAATACTGTTTTTTTTTACAATAATTCTAGTGTATGTATAATTAATTCATTTTATTAAATTAAATTTTCAGGTTTTATTAGATAACTTTTCAGAAACTGCTCTCGTTCCCCGCAATTAATTCATGGATGTAGGTATTTAAATCAAGTTTAATTCAACAAAAAGCCACGTACCTCGCGAGAGCACGCAAAAATCAAAAAACTAAAACCACCCCGGAGTCCTGCTTTTGGCAACATTTCCAGTTTCCATCTGTCCGCGTCGCAGTAAAGTCAGTGTCAGTGAACGATCAACAAGTGCACTTTTTTTCCTCCCGGGCAAAATTACGCGCTCGCTTTATTAATGAAAATCGCGGCGCGCTCTGGCCGTACGTATATATATGCTAATGCAATAAAGTGCAGCGAGAGCGGCGAATCCGCGGAAGCGACTGCAAAAAAAAAGGCTGCGGGACTTGCGCAGAGGAGGAAGAATAAAAGGGCGAGCGGAGGAGAGAGAGAGAGAGGAAGAAGGAGAGGTAGAGACGCCGGCGCGCAAGACTATCTTAATGCGGATCGGCCGGTCCGCCTCGCTAAAGTTATCCGCGGCGTCTAGAAATTATGCCGAGTCCGAGAGTTTGTATGCGCGTATCTTTCCGTGTAAACACTTTTAATTTGTCTTTTTATCTAATGTATTGCGCGAGATAAAAGCGGCAGGGGTCTTGAATTTACTTTTGCTTTAATTATTTTCGTGCTACTTGCATATTGATTTTTTTCAAAGATTTATTATATTAGAAAGAAAAATTTTATTTACGAATTATGTAAAGCGATTTGAATTGTAAAAAGGGAAATATTTTGATTAATATTATCTATTTTATTTGTAACATTCCGCAGAAAAATCCAAAATTGAATAAAAATATCAGCATTCTTTAAGTATGTACCAATTAAACATTCTCTTTAATCATCAGCAGTTTGAAAGTTTCGGATTCACTCGGCAGCTTTTCTCGGTCGAAAACTCGCTGCGAACGAGCGACGTCACAGCCCGAAGCAAAGCACATCGGAGTCAGTTGCACGGCTTGGACTCGGCTGCGGCTGCGGTTCTGAAGCAGGATAAAAAAAAGGAGGAAAACAACAGCGCAAGACGAGGACGACGACGACGACGACGACGACAACGAGGCGGTGGCGGCGGCGGAACCGTCCGTCGCGTCGTCAATGAGCGCAGCTCGGGGCCCCGTAGCCGCGCGGCGCGATACTTAGCATGCATCCCCCGATACGGAGGAATCCTTATTGTATCGTTGCACGTGAGCGTAATGCACAAGTGTGAACTCGGCTGCGGGGCCCGTCTCTCTCTCTCTCTCTCTCTCCCTCTCTCTTCCCCCCTTTCTCCGACGCTATGACGCTTTTCTCCTCTTTCCTTTTGCTGCTTCTCTCCTCGTCGTTGTCTTCCTTCGCCACCCCTCCCCGCGGCTCCTACCGGTGATAACTCCATCTTCATAATCATACATATGGATGGCTCGTGCTTCTATGCGTTTCCTTGTAGCCGCTCTGCCTCTCCCTTTCTTTCTCTCTCTCTCTCTTTCTCTTTCTTTCTTTCTTTCTGCTTTTCGATTTTTCAGCTCTTTTTTTCGAGCTCTCCTTTGGTTTATGGCTCGGCTCTTTTCCCTTCTAGACCCGTTTTTCTTATTTGTCATTCTGACTCGTCTATGTTGACCGCACTGCAGTTTATGTCGCCAGCTCGGGTTGATGCTTATTTTACTGCTCGAGAGAAATTGAGGACACGAACTTTCTCAGTTTTTTAGGAAAAGTTTTTTAAAAACACTAGTTCAAACTTTATTCCGAGGACAGAAACGAGGCTCATCTGCAATTTCTACGAGTCATTTAAACCTTCCAAAACAAATTTCCATCCACCAATAATTTCTTTCGATCCGAAGATCGTATTATCCACATTAATCTCTAAAATTCACAAGTCCCGCCATCCCTCCAAACAAAGTCACTATCTTGCCGACATTAAGCTCGGCGCTTATAATAAGCGCAAGACCGCGAGTCTATATCTCCGCCTTGGGATCTAAATGAATCGTCGTAATTGCCGTACGTTATATGCAGCGGAAACGAATTCGAATCGGCGCTCTCTCGCTCATTTCCGAAAGTTTCCTCGGCCGGGCAATCGGCAGAACGAATCAGCTCGCGCCGTTAAGAGAGATTCGCTCTCCTCGGATATATAGCGCCTGCAGCAGCAGCGGCAGCGGAGGCAGCGGCGGAGGTGTGTCCCTATCCCCAGCGGGAGCTCGGAATTAAGCGAGCTAAGAGAACCAGTTTATTACCGGCACGTGGGGTTGCCGCCGCCGGAGACCCAGAGAGCAGGTACATAAACCGCCCCCCACCCCAACGACTCTCCGACTATATACGTACGGCGCTCTGTGTATACGGCGCTAAGGCTGAAGCTACGCGCGCGCGAGCTGGATTTCTGGAGGAGGTTTCTAAGGACGATAATTTGCTAATACAATTAATTGTGGTTGAGGAGCCTCGGCGGGAAATGAGCTCTCGTTATGCGACGTCGACGAAAATAAGTGTAGTCCTTGGATTGGAGTGCTTGGGAGATGCGTTTAGTCGCGTACTTTTTTTTTATCTTAATTTTGTGGTTGGCCATTAAGTTCAGTTAACTGAACTCTACTAAAAGATTTCATATTTATCCGTTAGAGCTCTTAAATAGGAAATAAACTTTTTTCAATAATTTCGAAATCTACATCACAAATTAAAGAATCACCATTCGCTCGAAAAATTATCAATTTATCAAAAAATTAAACTACTCGTTCCAAGATATTAGCCCCAAGCCCAAGTCCAGGACTTGCCGCAGGCGCGAAAACAGAGGGCTTCCTACGTACACCTATACGAGACCGCATAACGGCCGTCTAAATTGCCGCCCTTGGGCTTGCGCGCGCGGAGCTCGCCGAGGCGGCAAACTCCGGCGCCTCGCCTATATAAGCGCGCGACTAACTGCCCGGCCAATTAACTTTCAATTAGAGCGGCCAGATAACTCTTATCGCATATATATATATATATATTCGGCGGTGGGGCGGACTTTACGGCCGCTTCTTTAGAGCCCTGGGAGCACTGACGCATGGCCGCCGAAAAGGGGTGAGATTCCGATCTTATACCGGGAAGGATGCGCGCGGGAAGGTGCACTGATACGCCAGGCTACCCCGGAGTTGTTAGCGTATTGTATCGCTCGGATTTCGGGAATGCGCGCGTGTGGGTAAGGGTTTGCCTAGGCTCGCGGGATATGTTATGGTTTTGGGTGTGTCTATAAAGGTTCGTAAGGGCCACTGTGAGATGGGTGTACGGTTTGAATTAAAATCTTTATTTTCGAGATATATTTTAATCAGGAAGTCTGGGAAATAAAAAATTTAATTTTAAAACATTTTTTCGAAAGAATAAGTTGGAAGGTTTTAGAAAGCTGTTTATGGTCGCCTTAGACTGCTTCTGCGTGACTAAAACGTGTCTTCAGCTTACAACCCCGCAGTTTGATTGTTGATAATAATTCATAAACATTATAATATTTTAAATAATTGTAATAATTTTTCGTTTACATTGATGTGGAGTATTTTTAAAAATTTTTGATTTATTTTTAACGACGTATTTGAGAGAAAAAATAATTAAAAATGGATAATAATAAGCCTCATTTGAATCAAGAAGAATTTCCGTACAAAAGATATACTTAAGTTACTCCACAAACTTCCATCGAATCCAAAACTCTCCCAAAGATTTTTTCCACACGCAGCGATCCCAAAGAACATTTCAAAGCCAAAAATCAATTCCCAGCAAAAAAAATTCGCAGGCGAGATTGAAGCTCTCCGCACCAGTTGCATTTCGAAGGAGGAGAGCTGTCGGTCGCCTCGCCAGAGTCGCGCTTTGCTTCCGGCTGCGCATATAGCTGAATAGAGACGCGTCGCGCGCGGCGGCAGGGAATATCGCGCAGTGTCGTATTCACGTCATGGACGTAGTTCGGCGAAGAATGCGAGAATATACAGCGCGCGCCGAGAACGGACGCGCGGGACTCCTGTAATTTTTAAAATTGCATCCCAGTCATTCACCCCACCCTCTCTCTCTTTCTCTCTCGTGACCGATAGACTGTCGCCAATGACGGTTCGCCGACTCCGAAGCGGAAGCTACCCTTCGTCCACCCCCTCGGGGTCTGCTTCTTTTGTCTCAGTTTTTAGAATTCTGTAGCTTTGCGTCGATCGTTAGGGTACGAATTATGAAAGAGTTCTTTATGAGAAACTTAATTGTGGCTTTTTGGTTGTTATACTTTTTAATCTCGAAGACAGGTAGAGGTTTGAAACTTGTTTCATTTCTTTAACTGTATCTATTGTTTTATCTTTATTGTCTAACTGATTGTCTTTATTTTCTGCTTTCTTATTTAAACTTTTTGCTCTTACTACAAAATGCACGCCCAAAACGGTCGAATCAGCAAAATGAAAAGACAGCTTTAAGGGTTGCCTCGTGGAAAGAAGTCGGCGTAGCAATCACAATATAATCAAGTGCACGAGAATTTCTCCGTGTCATTATCGCTCCTTCCTCTCTTGAATTTTTTTTCTTACCCTCTTCCGAGCCCCGCGCCATATTTTACCGCTCGAGGGTGCGGAAAAGTCGCCTCCTCGGCTTTTTTACTCCTCGTTAGAAACTGTGTTCGAGATAAATAATAACAAGCGAATGAATTATCGCGCCGCGGCGCGAAATAAATACTCCCGGCGGAGGAGCGAGTCGCTTGATAGGGAAGTCAGAAGTCTTTAAGTAGATTGAGATAACCGAGCGAGAAAGTACATTAATGCGACCACTTCCTCGGCGTTCGTTCTATTAGCAGGGTTCGTGCCTTTTAATTTTTCACTTCGTTTCAATAAAAAAACTGCTCAATATCGTTCGTTAAGAAAGAAGTTGCAAACACGGGTATCTTCACCTATTCGTCCAACTTTGTCCAACTAGAAATAATCGAAGCCCCTGCCAAGAGCGTTAATTATTCTACGCGTCGAAATCCTGGAATGATCAATGATTTCCTCTGCTTGGCGGCATATGCACGATACATTCGATGACAAATCCAATTACCATATTTGACTAGCGCGCGCGTTTGCATTCCCGGGCAAATCGACTCGTGATTCGTAAGTAATGCGTTTCACGGGCGACGACGAGGCAAAAAGTAAGAGAGAAAAAAAAAGAGATGCGCGCGAAAAGGCATTAGAGCGCCCGAACGAGACATTGATGTATGATCTTTATTCGCGTTGCTCCTTTTTTTTCTCTCTCTTTCTGCTTCTCGTCGGAACATATTAAAACATCCGGGCGCGAGAGCGCGACTCGAGGAGCAGGAGAGGGAGAGAGAGAGAGAAAAAACGCCGCTCTCGCGTAAATAATTATGTAGCCCGGGAGAGGGAAGAGGGCGCCTTCCCTTCCCCCTTCGCCGCGCCTTCGAGCAGGCTGTTTCGCGCGTCGGATATTGCCGTAATTTTTTTTCCAGCGTCGAAGGTGGAACGTGTGCGAGAGTCGGGACTCGGTTGACAACGCGTCACGTCGATAATTGTTTTCTAGTCTGGCCGAGAGCCCCTTTTGCTGCTTCTTTTTTTCGAGACGCCAAAAAAAGCGGTAAAATAAACAATTACGGCCACTGGATTGGGAAAGTTTGAAAGAAATTTCATTAGGCGGGATCGTTTAGCTGTCGTTTGTATCATCTTATTTAATCATTTTGATTAATATATCTTTTCAGTAGTAATTTTTAAGTACTGAATAATCATGCGATTTGACTAGCTAACGTATTGAAATAATGGATGTACGTGGAACTTTAATAAAAAAGAAGATAATTATTTTCTTCTTATTCAGCATTTAATTTATTTTATAGGTGGTTTTTCCAGTGAGTAACAAACTCACCCCTCCCCGACAGTGCGGAAATCTTTGATCGAAACACACAAACCGCGTAATTACTCGAGAGAAATAAGTTTGTTTGTTCTTTAAAAAAACTCCGTCCCGCAGTCTATATATGTATACCCTCCGCGCGCCTCGGTACTTTGATTGAGTTGGAAACGCAATCCGATGTCGAAATGACTTACGCTCGTCCGCAGCCGGAGAGGGGCACGCGGAAAGTTTCAGTGGCTCTCGCGTTAGAATCGAAGGCAGATTAAATACGAGTAGGTCGAAGTCCGATTCATAGAGTATGCATAGAGCGGCTCTAGCTCGAGGAGCCGATTGAAATGCGCGACGGCGCCGTCGTTGTTCCAGCCACGGATCCGTGGAAAGACGCGCGAGTCAGATGCAAACAATCAACCTGTCAATTGGAATCCGTCTATGGCGCTGCCGATGTCTCATTGCGTCCGTGAAGAGAAAAAGCGATTTATAAAGCCGGAGAGCGGCCAGGAAGAATGTTCGCCTTCGTCGCCATTGTCTTACGTAAATCGACGACCCGATTTGCTTCGGCGCCGCGAGTGATTCTTGGTTTTTTTTTCCAGCTTTCCTTTTTATTGTGCTCATGGAATGCATTTTTTCTTCGAGAAATTTCAGTTATCTATTCTTCACAGTTCCATAAACATTGTTTTTTTATTATTTACGTGAAAATTTTCAAACCAACAATATAAATCACTTTATCTTTAAACAAAAGACCCTTAAAAAGTCACTTAATAAATCTTTCAACAGAGCCTCGAAGTGCGTTAAGGTCGAGGGTAGCATAAAATAAATTACGCGGCAAACTATCGGGTGATCAAACAAATGAGAGAGAAGAAAAAAAAGCGTCGACACGTGAAGAGGGAAAAATTAAGTTTGCCTGTCTCCGGTCCGTCTGCGACCGGCGGAGAAAGCGGCCGAAGAAAAAGGAGGAAAAGCGAATTGAAGAAAGGATGGATGCACTCGGAGGGGTCGAGAAAAAAGGGAGAAAGGGGGAAAGAGAGCGGGTAGATTTCGGACTGGAATCTGGCCGATCGGACGAGCCTCGCAGTTGATTAGACTCTATTTACTAGAGGCGAGTTTACTGGTCCGCTTTCTCTCCTTCCTCTCCCTTTCGGCCTTCCACCCTCGCGCAGGCTCTCTCTTCCCTTTTAGCCTATTTCACCCCCTTTGCGGCCAATCAAGCACCATAGACGAGCCACGCGTCTTCTCATAATACGTCGATACTCGTCTCGTTCGAGTGTACAGAGCGACTGTCCAAATGTTTCTCTTTTTCCTTTATTTCCTCTCGGCTGATGGACGGAAACTTGGCCTTTATAGATAATTTTGCATTTTTTGCGGCAATCAGCTCGAGCCCGGCCTTACAATTTGGGCTTTGATCAATTTAATTGCTTCGAGAATACTTGCCCAAGTTCTTTGAGGTATTTGAATTATTGGATCAGGTCATAGTCTGTAGCCCCTAGTCAATATAATACAAAGAACAGTAATTTAGTGTTTCTTTTCAAATTGATCCAGGAAGAAATTTTGTTAATTAAAATAAATCGTACAATAAAAATTAACATGTATGATTGATAATATTAGTCTTGTTCCATGTTTTAATTTATTGTTAGTAATTAAACGTTAGGCGCTTAGTTTATTTAAAGCAATTTCGTTTGAAACAATTTAAAAACATGCACTTTGTGAATACATTTTTTGTGCTTTAAAATTATTCCACGCTTTGCAGACAGCACCAGCCCCGCTTCCTGCAATGCTCGATTTTACGCATCTTAAAAAGTGAAACTTTCGAATGCGCGCTAATTGAGCTCGCTTCATCAAAGAAAATATTCTCAATAATAACAGTAATACCGAGAGCAGAAACCTCCGTGACAATCGGAACCCAGTTCCGCGCGGCGGCAGCAGCAGGCCTCGGCCGGAAAAGAGTGCCGCGCGCGCGAGAGAAGAAAAGCCCGGGGAGTGAAATAACAGGGTGGCAGGCAGGCAGACGGGCGGCGGCGGCGGCGGCGCGCTCCCCCCCATCAGCCGGTCCAATGGAACGTACTGCGGAGGGGGGCAATCAAAGCCTCCCCTACGGCCTATAGTGGCATTCGTTCAACTTTAAAATCAAATAACGCCCTATTAAAATGACAATACGGCCACTCGTACGCCGCGCCGCCGGGGTTAAACATTGTTTCGCGAGCAGGCCGCATTACCATACGGGATCGGGTTACTGCAATTGGGTTATCTCTTGTTCGCTCATCCTCGCCCCCCACGACGAGAGAGAGTGTACTCTCAGGCGCCGGGCGGCGAGCGTGTTTTCGGTAGGCTTAACAGGTACCTTGATGTATGGAAAGTGAGTTTGACAGTTTTTTTTTACTTTTTTTTTTACCCCGTTCGACATTTTTACTGGCGCGGTTTATTGCGTTTGTTGGTAAAAAAGTGTTGTTGTCGGGTGATTAATAGTTTTTTCAACTTGAAAGTTTCTTGAATTTTTTTCCTGTGTGAAAATAGATATTTTCAACGGTTTGCAGATCTGAGGTAGAGAAGACGCGTGAAAAAATGTTCTGCTTTCAACACGAAAATCAAAATTAAGTTAGCGAACGCAATTTCCAGTTGCCAAAAATCAAAAGAATTTCACAAATACCTTCTGATTTCTATTTTTTTGCATCAATTTCTCGTTTTCAAATTTATATAAATTACTCGTGGCCATCTCTTAAATTTTTATACTCTCCTTAATAATCTTTATCAATCTTATTTAATAATTAACAGTAACCGTCAAGCTAATTGCACAATAAATCGTTAAATTAGTTATTAGGAAAAGCATTAGTTATCCCCGCTATGTGCTCCGAAGCGAAGCGAGTTTATAGAAGAAAAGCAGAGGCACTTTTGCAGAACGGTCCCCCGGGAATACGCGGGTCGTTCGGGACTTGGGCGGCAGCGGCAAGGGGCGGCACTTGTGCGTTTAGACATTAAATGTAGGCCAACAGCTGATCACGCCGATCGATACGTATTAGCATATCCGATCGATTTTTATTGCTAGACTAAATAGGGAGGAATAATTACTTTTGCGAAAATCAATACGGACTTTTCATTGGGAGCTTTTCTTTGTCGCGTTCGAGATCGATTTAGCATTTATATTTCAGAAAATTAATTTTTTGATTTACTGTTTTCTATGGTCACTTGCTGAATTTTAAAAGCAATTATAATAGTCATCTTTGTTATTGATTGAGAAATGATTCTTGGTTGTAAATCAAAATGTATAAATAAAAATGTTATAATCGATCGCAAACATATTTTCGTAAACTAATCCAATATCCAATTAGAGTAAAACAGAGTATATGGACTGCATAAGGGTGAGTATTAAGCGAATACTTATGGAGATAGTAGTTATTTTTCCGAAGAAATGAGATGTAAGTCCAGTAACGAGGCGCTATAATCGAGAGAGCTAAGAACTCGGAGATTGCATTTCCGCCACCCCGAGTATTATACGTATAAAAGCCTGCAATAATTTCAGATCTTAAGCAGCTCATGGTATTAATGTACCTAAGAACACTGGCGGTCATATATAATGCTTAGCATTAAGTAATCAGAAATAGAGAGTAATTGTGCAAGCAGCATTAAAAATATGTTATTCTTAAATTACAACGCAAAATTAATATACAGCTTTGCGTTACATCAAAGCTATTTGCAGCAGGTGAAGAATCAAGAAGTCAAAGTCTTCACTTGTTCTGCCAGCCGCATCCTGCAATAAAAAAAGCCCGATCGACACCTTAGCGACGATCTCCGAGCCCCGATAACGCAAGACAAATCCCGTGAATAACAATTACGCCTTAATAAAGTGCGCCTCCGATTTAGCATGCGCTCAATGACAAGGCCCCTCCTCGGCGGCCAGTTTTTCCCATAGAGCAGCGCTAGAAACGCGCCTTGTCAGCGCGATGATCTAATACGGCGTCGACAACCGGATGCGCAATGAGCGACGAAGAGAGAGAGAGAGAGGGACAGACGCGCGTCCTCTCTCTCCCTCGGTTTCGGGCGCGCGCTGACATTAGCATGCAGCCCGCGAGGCTACATATTTCGGGGGAGTCCTCCAGGAGAATACCAATATTGCGCTTTGACGTTCCAATAAAACGCGCCCGATTTGTTTATGAGCGCGTGTACTCGCGCAATCCGCACACGTGTGCCAGCCAGCCCAGCCCCGCACGTCGATATCCCTTCGATCGGCGAGGAGAGCTCCGCGCTCCGTTCCGAGAAATTCGCCCGAAGCCGCCCGGATTATATTGCCGGGCCGCAGCCGGCTTTTATTTTCGATTCCGATTCGCGCCTTGATTTCCCGGCCCGGCAGCGATCGAGAGCCGCGAATTTCTCTCTCCTTCTTCGTTCTTCGAGGAAGTTTCATTCGCTGGCGGCGGCGGGCGGCGCTCTCTCTCGGCCTTTTGGTTCGCCTCGCGAGAGCCGATTGGGTATATATAAATGTTGACGCGCGAGAGCTGCGCGGCGATCGGCCAGATAAAACGGTAGGAGGAACGTGCAGGTTTTACGCGAGGAGAGGACAGTCGTCGCGGCGATGATAATTTTCTCGAGTGTCGTAATGCCGAACGAACTTTTTACGATTTTCAGATAAACGCGCGGCGTCGCGACTCCTACAACTTGTTATAAAAAAAATTGTCATTTATGAAAGTGAAAAAATCAAAGTACTAACAATTTTATTGAAGATTGGATTTTCGTTCCAACAATGTGAATTCTTTATAAGTTTATCTTAGAAAATTCATTTCTCTTTTGACAAGTGTTTTCAGGCAATTAATATATCAAGACTAATAAAGCAGTTAATAAGCATCTCACACGTACAACACAGGTGTATTCTCGGAACAATGAGATGAAGATCATTGCCCCGGTAAAAGAAAGCGCCAGATTTCATCCCCGAATCTCTTTTCAAGCCATAAATCCCAATCTGCGCCGAGACCTCACGAGATCCCCCTTTTGTTTCAATAGCTAAATTATCACACATTTTGACAACGCAGGCAGCTCTCGTGTCCGCATATTTTGTAGCCTCGAATTTTCACTTAACGGGGATCCTCGTCGTCCGTCTCACCCTCGGTTTCGCTGGAAATAACGGATCGTCGGGGCTCATCTCTGTTTTTTTGTTTTTTCTCGGGGGCATGAGAGACAGAGAGAGAGAGAGAGAGATCGGCCCAGATAATTGTTAAATTTATTATTTTTCCGGGGGCCCAGAATAAGGCCGTGACTAACAAGCGCCGCACACCCGTCGGAACTGTCCCGAGCTAAGGGTAGCTTGGCCTGTTTGCCTTCTTCGCTTTTACGCGGCGTGAAATTTGTGAACATTTTTAACGTCCTTTACGTACTTGTATGTTGTAAAGAAACTGCGGTTAATAGGTTTTTACGAAAATTGTAACTATGTTTTTGTAAGAGTAATAATACTATATCGTCATTTAATTGCAATAACATATTAAGAAATTTTACAAACGTTAAAACCGGCTCAGAATAAAGAAAATAATTTGCTATATTCCCAGTCTACGATTGGATAACTAGAAAAAACAGTCAAATTTACCTCAAGGATTCGAGAACGCTTGCCCGTAAAATTTTGTCCCCGAGTACTATAAATTTTAGATATCCACTTCTGATTTACGAGTAATATCCTGTAAGAGCAGACACACATTAATTCTACCTGAATCCCTTCAGGCTTCCCTTCCCGGGTCCGCGGGCGCGCGCGTCAAAAAACAAAAGCATTAAAAGTCCGGCTTCGAGGAATTAAGCCGTTAAGGAAACAGCATAATAACAGATAAAATTGGTCCAGTGTCAGGCGGATGGTCACGTCCGTCTTAATTTACACGAGCGAGCCGCCCTCTCTTCCTCTCTCTCCCCCCTCCCTCTTAACCGCGTCTCTCTCTCTATCCTTTCTCCTTTGTTGCATCGGCGTGCGTACAGTCGAGAGAGGGTGTGAACGGGCGTGTACGCAGCCTCTCCATTCACCTTTCCCCGCCGGTGATACGTGGCCGCGTGCGTACGCGCGTGTTTTCCGACCTGCGGACAAGGTGCTCAAGGTTTGTTTGGCAGAGGCGCTGCTGCTGCCCCGGGATAAGATCGAGCGCGTGCTCGAGCCAGATTGTCCTACCGACAAGTGTTCCTTTCTATCCCACTTCCTCCTTTTTATTGCCCTTTCTCTCCGAGATTTCCCTCCGTCATTTACATATGTATTTTTTTATTTTACTATACGGTCTCTCCTTTCTTTACGGGGCGCTTTTCTTCTGCGTCCCGTGAAGATGATTTTCTGGGAACCTGGTGGCCCCTCGGAGAAGGAGTTCATTTCCTCTTTTCCCTTTCTTTCGATTTATGAGGGGAAGACAGAAAAAGGGGGAAAAACGCGGAGAGATAATCGACGACTGTAATTCGAAGTCAACCCCGCAGCGAAATTAGCGAGGTGAAAAAAAAAAAAAGCTGCGACCGCAGGTGAAACCGCGCTTTTGTGTAGAGAAATCGACGATGTGTCGATCAGGAGCTGCGGTTCTGGAACTGCCGACGGGCAGGAAATCGGGAATTACGCCGACGCGCCTTTTTTTGTCCACCTCCGCCTTCTGTCTTCAAAATTCAATTTTTCATCTAGACTTTTCTTAACTCGATAAGGAACTTTATTATTAGTTTTGATACTTAACCTTTCAGCTTCTTTCTGATTAGTGTGATTATTACGACTTTGTATTATAGTATTTACAAAAATGTATTTTTCCGTTTATTTCTGCAATAAATAAAAGTAAATGATAATTAACGTGAAATAAAATTTAATTTGCTTCATTCTTTAATTATTAAATTATCAAAAGGAATATTAAAAACTATTATAAAAAATAAAATTAAAATGTTGCTATTTGAAAAGAATTGAAACGTTACTTTCAAATATTTCATAAAGATATTCGAAGTACACAAAAAGTAATTTAAAGAATATGCCTTCTCATTAATGCTTCGATAAAAAATTGACAAGCAGTACCGTTCTTCGGGAAAAAAAACCGTAAATATACTTCTTTCGCGAAAGAATTTCTTAAGTGCTCCGAATTATACGAGAGTATAGGCTTAATACGTCTATGCGATCCCAGAATCTCAAGTCGCAAATGTTGTGCCTGAGCTCTTTAGGTCGTCCACCGAAGCATTCAGCCGCAAACCGCATCTTCATTCATGCCTCGCACCGTCAGCTCTCAGATATTATGCGTGTATATTGTTTTTTATGCCTTGTCATAATAAGATTGCATAAAATAAGCGGTTTTAACTCTACTTGCTTTCTTTGCTTTTCCCATCAAAGTATTTAATAGATTCTATTTTTATACTGATGGACTACTGTTTCATGAAAAGAAAACGAAATTATACAATAAAACTTGGTAACAACGGAAACTTTTTTCGGTAAAATTGTCAAGAAAAACCTTCAACAAAGAATTTTCCCTCAACAACGTAACGGCGCACTCGAGCATTCCACCGACGTCCATCGAAAAATCGGCCCCAAGCCGCACAGGGCAGAGACAGTCGTCCGCCCGAGGTAAGGACGATAACCTTGAGGAGAGCGCGTCGGCGAAAATTCTAGTCGCGCGATGACCCGCTGCGCTCGACGCGCCGTGTCCGCTTTGTTTTCCCGCGCCGCAAACACGTCCAGCTCGGCCTTGTGAAGCTGCCACCTTGCTCTCTTCCAAGCTGACGTATGTAATATCTGGCCGAAGCCGAGCTCGGCCTTGCATTTCGAATTTTCCGTCTCGGGGAGAGTCCCGCCACCTTTTCTGCAACGCTCTCGGACGGAGATCCGATGGGCTGATACGGGAGCTTTTTACTTGCTGATTATTGTCGGGCTCATTTGTATTTTGGAAGGACTACACAAATATTTGAACGTGGTTCGCTTGGTGATCTGAATATGGTAAGAGGTGTTTGAAGAATGAGGGGTGTGCGGACAATGTTGTATAAGAATCAGAAATTTTTTTTTTTTTTTTCAATGTACGTTAAAAACAAATTTGGGTATATAATTTAATGAAGAATCATTCAGTTGTACCAGAAATTTAAAAAATATTTATATTTATCCAAGAAATATAATAATTTATTAGTAGTGTACGAGTTTCATCCCAATTTTATTAAATCTTTTAAAATCGAATGATTAAAAAATATACAAACATCAAACATTTCTCAACAACTGCTCCAGCAAAACTAGCCAAGCCCTTTAAAAATCACCTGTTTAATATTAACAGTAACTCCCCCATAAAAATGTCAGCGGTCCGGTTTAAAATGCAGCGTCGCGGCGCACTATAAATACGCGTACACACCATTAACGAAACAGTGTAACTTCCTATCTATCAATGAAAAATATGACGTGAATAGGATATAAGGCGCATATCCGTTTCGCCATAAAGCAATCGTGCACAGCCAGGAGAGCCCGAAAGACGTCATACTCCCGCGGCGGAGCGAGTTCGTATAGCCGCGCAGCAGCGGGTCGAACTAACGGGACGCCGGGCGATAAATAGTCGCGGCCGGCGGCGGATGTGCGCTCTCAAAGTCTGCGGCCGCGCACCAAAACGGGAGGAGAGAGATGCACACGTGGCCCCTTCGAATTGAGACCTCTTCCTCGACGTCGCCGCGCACCCTTTTCTACTTTATCTCGCGCGCGTCTCGGGCTTTACGAGCTCTCTCTCTCGTGTCAAGCGTTTTGTTTCCTGCTACTTTCTTTTATCTGGATATATCTGGGGGCTGCGTAGGCTTTAGTTTTTGTTTTTTTTTTCGTTGGCCTGCGTCGGGGATGTACGAGCGATGAAAATGATTTCTCGGGCGAAATTCACGGTAATCCTCAGGGACATCGAGAGAGCGCTACGGCGAAAAGTTACCCTCGTGTACAGATCGAGGTGAAAATTATTATCGCGCTCATAAATTTTTATCGCGCGTCCGGTTTATTTTCACCTTTTTCTTCTGAAAACTTAATTAATTGCTCGACCGTCCGACAATGAACAGCAGAGAAAGAAATCATGAAAAAAGATAAGATTAATTTTTGTTGTTAATATTTATTTGTAAATATTATCAAATATTGTTTTACAAACTATATTCTACCTGAGCTTTGTTCAAATTCTATGCGGTATTTAGTCGAAAATCCAGATGTGAACCATTCAGAATTTGCTTACAATAAATACGATAATTTTAATGTCTTGTTTCTCCCAAGCTTAACCCATAGTCCCTGGATTTTTGTCTACCTAAGGACTCGACTCTAAATGTGCTGTTTAGTCATTATACCTGCAACTTTCTCATTATCTCCCGTGTACCCCAATATTTTTTCCCCTTATCTGCCTCTTTCATCGAATCGTCGATACATCTATAGGACACGACAGGTACCAGGCGTAAGGTGAACAGAAAAAAAAAAAAAAAGAAAAAGAAAGGAAAGAAAGAAGAAGATATCGCCGCGCAGCAGCCAGGCAGACGGAAGCCCCGTCAGGGTGAAATGAAGAGACCAGCTGATAATTATCTGGCAGGTCTTGTAAGCGTGCTCGTAAAGTCCAGCGGGCCGCGCGCGACACTTACCCGCAAAGGAGAAGAGAGTCGCAGGAGCACGAAAAATTTATCCTTTGGCCGAATGCCACTTTCTACTTGCACTTTTTCAGTTTTCGTTCTTTTTAATTTTGCCAAGAGGTGTGTTGGAGATAATTTATTTGACTATTGATGTTTTGTCATTAGTTTAATTTAAATTATTGTTAACAAATTCTGTATTCGATTTACAGCTGTAATAGTTCAATTAACTTGACTTGGTAAAAATGAAGAAATGAAAAAATGAAAGCTATATTATCACTGGTTTATTAAAAATAAAATAATTAACCAACCGAATACCCTGGAATGTGAAAAATGTTAAGAAAGAAATGTAAAAGTACAGCCTGACCGGCGCTGCTCCACAAAAAGCGAAAACAGGCAAAAAAAAGAGAAAGAAGAAAGAGAGGCGCCACACTCACGACGGGACATCTCGCTGTTGCGCGGTGCTTTCTTCAGCGCGAAACCACTTCGTCTTTTATTGTCAGTTTTCGAAGAAAGGCGGGCGCCGAGATTCCGGGCATCGATACTTTCTCGATGCACTTTTCCCGCAGACACGAGAGTCTTTTTTTTATTGCCCTTTGGTGGCGCGCGCGGCCAGCTCTCTTTCGGAAAAAAAGATCCTTCAAGTTCGAAAGGGGACTTGTGCCCGTAGATCCGAGATTGCGTCTCGCCGCAATTTAGATGCAAATCATCGAAGGACTTTCTATAGAAAATTACGTACTTAGTGCCTCTGTTCGTAGAACGAATTGTGAATTTTAAGCGTTGCAAGTTGAATCGGTAAGAGAATAATCTACTTCGTAATTACTTTATCCCGCGGCTTTTGCAGCTCAATTTCATATTCTTTGCTGCATAACTTTTTGAATTGCCATTTTACTTGAATTTAAAATAAAACTTTTGAGTTTCGAAATTTAAGAAAATAGTTCCAGCAGAATTTTTAAAAGATAGTTTTATAAAGGTTCAAATTAACTTTAACTCATTAATTTTAAATAACCTTTTACGGATAAAGTAATAAGTGAAAATGAAAAAAAATACTTTCTTATTTGCTCTAATCCTTCAATACTAGACTTTTGAATTGAAACCTAAAATCCCGCATTTTCTCGTTTTCCCGTAAGAATCTTAACGCTCATCTTCGCACACGTCGCTATTGACCCTCGCATCGGGAATCGCTGGCCGTTTGATCGATGGCTTTCTAAATGTTAAAGCGGCCCGCGCAAATTGACAGGAAACACACGCGCCGCCGCATAAACTCGCCCGCGACACTATAAATCGTCCTTCGAGGGGGAGGATCGCCGAGGAGGTGTATATATATATGTGTGTGTGGAGCAGCTCTTGGAATGTCGCCCTCGTTCTCATACTCCGTCCGCCTCCGCTCTCGGCAGTTTCATTTAAAAGTATAGACTCCGGGGGCGCGGGAGAAAGGGGCGCAAGGCCGCGCGCTAATTTGAAGGATGGCCTCGGCGCCAGTGGTAGTTCGTTCCTGCTTTTTTTTTTCTCCGCCGCCGCGTACCTGCGCCCTCGGCGAGAACGGCCGGAGAGGCGGCAAATCTGCATGAAATTGGAGATGTCAGTCTGTTTTACTTAGTGCTGCTAGTCTTTCTTTTTCTCTCGCTTGCTCCCGGGCTCCGGGGCTTTGTCGGAAGCGCACGCGACGCTTTATTACTTCGTGATGAATTGCCGGGTGTATCATTTGTTTCTTCCCTTGGCTTTTGCTTTTTTTTTTTTGAACTAAAAAACTGGGTCTCCCTCCGAAGTGGATAAGAATTTTTTCGGCAGCGTTTGCCAAGGAAGAAATTGAAAGAAGTTTAAGACGTCCTAATGAAAATTGTAATTGGCTTTTATTGTTTACTAAAGTTATTTTATACTTACAAGTTGATGATCAATTTATAAATTAAAAACTCCCCAACTCACCTGCAACAGAAAACGATTATTATTAAACACCGTCAAGAATAGCCTTACAAAAATTATATGAAAGATTCGTAAAAATAGAAAAGTTTAGTCTGCAGCAGTCGCAATATTTAGCTGCTGTTAGATAGACTGACATTCCTCCAAGCTAAGAAATCCCTCTTACGCAATCCGTCCAACACGCCCTGCAGTCCAAGCCCCAAAACTCAGCCTTGCACACGGTAAAGAAAAATCCAGCAACCCGGCTTCCGTCTCGCGCAGCCGACTGCGTCCGCGAGCTCGGGGGGGTTGTTGAGCCTCTCTCGGCGCTCGAAAAGAAAAAAAAAAGAGGCGAAGCAGCTCGATATATAGAAGAAGGCGCGCGTCGGCCGTATATTTATCATGTAAGCGGGCAATTTGGAGCCGATCATTTTTCACGCGCGCGGACCTCTCTCTCTCTCTCTCTCTCTCTCTCTCGCGCTGCAAAACTCGGGGAGAGAGGGTAGGTTATTGGCCGGCGGGCCAAATGGACACACGCGAGGCTTTCCACCCTTCGGAAGGGCCAGGGCTCTCTCGCTCTCGCTGACTGATGATCTCTCGCGCTCTCGCGCGCGAGAGCGAGAGACTGCGTATGCCGGGGCTACTACGTACGTGCCCCGGGGATGGAGGAGCCGAGGTTTCGCCCAGGGCTTCTTTGCTCTAAGGACGATGCACTCTATATGCTGATGAGATCGGGGGTGGGGGAGATCCGAGATCTGCTTATGGATGACTCGCCGTCACCTTTCACGCCTTACGTGCAAGGTCGCGGAGTATATCTTTGCTGACTGTGAGCTGGATGGATAAATAAAAATTAGCGGAATCTTTACTTGGTTTTAGAAAAACATTTTTCGATGGCAACGATCTCTTGACAGTGTTTTATTTGAGGCAGGTTATTAGTTTTACAAGCACGAAATGAACTCGGTGGCTGGCACAGCTTTATCATTGAAAAATGAATCATATACGCGAAGCTCTCGTAATAAAGCAAGTTCTTTATCTCGCAGCTCATTATTCTTCACCTAGTAACACCAATCGCCATAAAAAAGCAGCCGTATCCTCCTTTTGAGAAGCACACCGAGGTCGCGGCGAACATTCGCAATAATAATTTAGGCCCATAAATAACCTTGCAGCGCGCCGCCTCTTTCCGCGCATCTCCCGATAAAAGCTCCAGGACCGGGCTCCTTTTTCGGCCGACTCCTTTCAGATAAAGGTGCCTCGGCTCTCGCACCTCGGGAGACAAAGTACAAAGAAAGAGAGCGGCGGGCGAAGTAACGGCCTGTTAAAGATAAGGAAATGAGGTGTCGCGCCCTCCTTCGCCGGAAGGCCTCCCCCGGGGACCGTGAGCGCGCTCGAGCGCTCGGAATACCTTTGCACTCGGACGCGCTCGGCTATATAGCGCTGACCCTACGGATGCCTGCTGCTTATTCGGACGCCCCCTTTTTTTTGAACGGAGTGAGAGAGAGAGAGGAGATGGACGGACGCGCGATCGTAATTCAAGTGTATCGGGGTCGAGCGCGTCTCAGGAATACGGCATGCGAATGTGATGTCGCCGTCGAGCGAACCCTCGCATACTTACTTACATACTGAAGCGGATCGCCTCGGGAGCGGCCGCACGTGGCGGGAAACGAGAGCGAGCGCCGGGCTGCGCGTCACCTCGCTTCGATCGGTTTAATTGCTGCAGTTGCAAATATTGGCAGAGTTTTCCTGACTTGAAGGACAATTTGGGGCCTACACTGCAGGGTTACGCGCTAGTATAGTAATGAGGTTTCATCATTTTTAAACCTACTCATTTTAATTTATCAGAAATCGTAAGAATTAAAAATTACACTATACACTTTATAAATTTTAAATTTTTAGAGATAGGTAATTCTTAAAATATTATCTATATTGCATAAACTTTGTTAAAGATAAGTTATTCACTACTTTACTTTTTAGCATAAGTAAAAATTACCTCCGAAACCCAACATCGGGCCAATCCACTCGTAAATCAAAATTTAGGACGCCGTCCAATTTTGCCCTTCCTCGCATCCCATGAAAAATCCAAAAATCTGCACCCGCGGCGCACCTGGAATTCGCGCAATACGGCGCTACGTGCGGGCCAATCGGTGCAGCCCGCAAGAGAGCTCCGGGGACCGAATCCGGCGAAATTCTTATCTTAATGTAGCAAATAACCGGAGGGACTCGAAGCTCGGGCGTACGACGCCGAGAGAGAGAGAGAGAGAGAGAGAGAGAGCTTGCGAGGAGGCCGGAGATAACCGAGCGCCGATCTAATCTCGGGCTTGATTTAGCCCGCTTCATAATTCTTCGGGCTAATCTGAATTTTCGTATAAGCAGCTTCGGCTCCTTGTACCGCCTTGCTCTCTTAAGGAGGTAATCGGTATACGCGTGTTTACGTGCATTTTAAGACTTGGCTGGGTAGCTGAAGCTTATTATTTAATCCGATTAGAAAATATTGCAGCATGCAAAATATTGAAGAAAGAGGTATAAAATAAGAAATTAAAAATGGTCGAATGGAATCCTTTTGAATAAATTTTTCGCAAAATAATCACACACGAAGCAGCAAAACAGCAGCTAATCAGGGCTAATTAGCATAACCCGGGCCGCCTCAAAGGCGGGAGTCGAAAAGCGAGGAGTCTCCAGTTCGAGAGTCGTATAGCCTCCCTCACACGCGGCGGAACGACGAACCCTTCGGCGTTGCGCGGCCGCGCATTTCATTAGACTCGTACGCAAGTGCCGCGATGGGATTACGCGGCGGCGGCGGCGGTTATTACACGCCAGGTCGTAATTAGACGCTAAAGAGTCGCTCGTAACTTTGCCGAGTCGAGTTTAGCGCGGCTTATCTCGCCGAATTTTCTGTACTGCGCGGCGTATGTGAAGATACGCGCGGAGAAGGAAGCCACGCGAAATTCCGCACACTTGCCGAGATTTCCCCCGAGGGGAGCCTAATTGAAAAAAAAATTCCTTATTCGGTTTAAAATGCTTTTAGGGCTCGGTCAGTTGGTGTATAGGAATTATTTTATTTTAAAATTTCTTACGATACTAACTTGTGGTTTTTTAATATATGCGAGATTACAGAGGGTAAAACTGTTTTTTTTAGAAAATTATAATTCTGCATTTGATAAATTCTAAAAGGTGTAAATCTCTAATTTCTTAAAGGATTGTAGTTCTTTATTAGCGTATTAAAAGTGTCTAAATTAATCATTTTAAAAATATCCTTCGATATTTGCTATACATCATTTAAAAAATAATCAAACGATTGGCAAATATTTATTTTTAAAACAATTTATTTACCGAATAGAAGCAGCTCGAAAATTCCTTTTCCCAGCAGTTCCTCCATTGAAAGTTAAAATATGCAGTGCGCCCGTACAGTTTGTAGAAAATATAAGCAGAGAGGAAATGCGCCGACCCTCCGCGCTTGCGACTCTCCGCCTCGGAGACAGAGACACCGAGTGAAAGAGAAAGAGGCGGGCAAAGGAGAGAGAGAGAGAAAAAAAAAATCAAAAATGCATCAGAAATCCATCAAAGAGCGGCCGTTCGTAAATACGTCTCCGGCGTCGAGGCCGTGACTAGAAACTGAAATGTAAATAGGAATTTCATTCCAATCAGTTTGGGACGCGGCCGGTTGCGATTCCACCCACGCGCGAATTTATAGAGCGCGCCACGAACTAGAATGTGCTACACCGTTAAACATGCCTGCTTTCGATTTAGAGGCGGGGGAGAGGGAGGCGGAAAAACTTGAGAAAAAGAATGCGCGGAACGAGAGAGAAAAAGCCGCCGGGAGCCTGTGGATATCGAGCGTCAAACACCTTGTTCGTCCAATAAACGTGATATAACACATAAAATATACTTAATTCGGAAAAAGTATATAATATATGCATAATAACTGCATCAAAATTCATCATAGTTAAAACAGAGCGTGCAATTTTGCTTCGGTCAAAGGTCGAATATCCCCTCATTCCCCGGCCAATATTAAGATTCACCTTGCATCTCGGAAATCCCGCACCTTCCCAGCGCAATCCACTTTCTCCATCCCTTGCATCCATTGCGATTTAGACGTCAGATGGCTCGTCACCCGAAGCGCGGCCACTCGTCAGTACGCACCGACAGATCGATGAAAAATCCGTCATCATAAATTACACCGATGATCCCGCGCGTCCGGGGACGCGGCAAATCCTCCCCCGGCAAACTACAAGCCGCGCGGCTCAACCCGAGGAATCCTCCGTCGGAGAGAAAAGCCCGAACTCGAGCGAGTATGAATACCGGCGAGGCCAATCGCGTTGCATAATACTCCCATTAGATAACATAATCGAAAGTGGATTTATGAGGGGCGACGGGGAGGGGGGGGGGAGCTGCTTCTTGAGGGGAAATCCGACTTTGACGCGCGACGAATTTCACAATAGCGGCTTTCCGCGGCCGGGATTATGGCAGAGCGCGCGAGAAATCTCGGAAACGGCCGAGAGAGCGTGTCACCCTAAATACGCCTGAGTGATGAGCTACATACGTTATGCGACGCGAGAGAGCGACGTCCGTCTTCTTTGTATTTTTTTTTTCTCTCTCTCTCTCAGCCGGGGGAACGACGACGGCCGCCGCCGCCGCGATTTATAGCGGGTATTTTTCAAAAAATTTAAGTGCCCTTCGCGAGTCGTTTTATGAATGGCAACCGAGGAGATTACGATTAATTTTCGGGCTTTTTTTTTTGAGGCGCGAATCGCCGAGTTGCCGGGGGCAGATACCTGTTACCGAGGTGAATAGGAGAGTGCACAGGTGTTTTAAATTCCATTTCACTTTGCTTTCATTGTTAGGAGTAAAGTGTGCTTAACCTTTGTGCCAGAATTGATCGTCTGTAAACATTTTATCTCATTTTTTGCTTCGGAAAAATGTGGGAAAAAATATTTTCAAAAGCGGATAAGTTGAATTTTTAAAGTAGTTTATAACGTTCTTAAAGACGCTTAATGAATATAGTTAATAAAGATTTCTGCCACGGCAAGACCGTCGTTTACAAGGTAATAACACTTAAAGCTACAAGTTCCTCTTGCAGCGACTATAATCCACATCATTGTTTCTCGTAACATCGTTTCCCAAAAAAGTTATAAAAAAAACCAGTAAATTTTAAGTAACAGCCTCGTATATCTCGAAATTTACGCAACGCCAGTATGCAAATGCGCATTTTAAAACCTCGAGCGCACGGCAACAATTAAAGCCAATCCACTCGACGATAATTTTCCGAGTGTGCTCTCAAGGAACGAGTTTCTGCCGGAGACATCCGTCAGCAGCTCGCTTCTGCTTCGTATCGCACAACGCCAAAGTAGAAAAAAAAAAAAACAGGCGAACGCCGCGCGTTCCACATTATCGCGCAAAGAGGCGAAAAGTTCGCCGCGGAAAAGTTGCCGATTAATTTGTGCGCGGATCCGTCGTCGCCGACGGAATGTGCCACCGCCGCGCGTCTCGCTTGCTTTCGGCGCGGCGATCGAGCTCTCGGCGAGTCGTCGTCGACTTTTCGACGGGACGCTTCATTTAAATGCAAATCGTCCCCGCGAAAGTCGGAGGTGTACTTTGGCCCCTCTAACGAAAAAGACTGCGAGCCGCCGCCGCTGCTCCGCCTCGAGACAAAGGAGTCGAGAGAGACGAGTGTCTCGGAGGGTTTTTTCATGTTTGCTTGCGCGGAGATCATCCTGCGGTTTTTTATTCGCGTTTAGTCGCGATAAAACCTCGAATGCGGACGAAAATTTATGCGGTCTCGGAGAGGCTCGAGCCGTCGGAAACATACGGCGACGGGTTTCAAAATATTTTCGACTTGAGATTCCCGAAAAAAAAGTAACTTTGTTTGGAGTAAAAAGTATTTTAGACAAAATACTAACATAGTATGCAATAAAAACATTTTACTTATACTATTTAATAAATTGGACAATAAAAGTATAATTTTATAAAAAGTAATAAAATATTACGATAGATGAATACACATTGCACATTACTTCAAATTTTCAAAATTTGATGCAAAAAGTTAATAAAACAGACATTTCGTTAATGTTGAATCGTAAAAGTATTTTCAAAAAGTAAAAAGAAAAGCTGCCTTTTACTGTTCTTACTCCTAAGATAAATAAATTATAAATTCACAAGTCCACATTAAAACAATCCAACTGCGCGCTCGTTCAAATTAACGTCCTCGAAATCCATCGACCCCCCACCGCGCGCTTAAAATAATTACCTCCGCGTTCTTACGTTCGCGCGGAGATCCCGCGATTTGTAAGTCTCTCGCAGAACTCACCGGGGACTTGTAGCGGGCGCGAGTGACAAGATCCCCGCAAAGCAGATGCACCCTATGCGTACACCCTCCCCGGCGGGCCTGGAAATGGCTTTTTAAAGTCTCGGCGCGACCCCCGCGGGGCTCCGGGAACGCCCGCGTCGATTGGCGAGCGCGCGTAAAAAAAAAGAGGAACCTCCACTGCCGCCGATACAGGCTTAAACGCTCGTTACGCGCATTTTCCGAGCGATTTCCTCTAATGTGCCCGCCGCCGTATTCTCGCCCGAGACGCGCGGAATATATTTATGAGATCGCTAAGCGACAAGGACTATTTCGACGGATTTCATGAGGCGGCCGGGGTGCGATTCTAAAGCCGAGGTGTGTATTTATAGCCGATTATTTATGGGAGACGATCGGAGGTTTGTTTTCCGAGAGGTTTATGAGACAATGACTGTATATCGAGGTTTATGCGGTTATTATGGTTGAGGGCTGCGGCATTATTTTGGGGAAGATTTTTTTTTACATTTTAAAATGAGTTTGAGAGGAAATTAATTAAGTTGTGTTAATTCTTTTTTCACGGTTAGTCATATTGGTATTCAAATAAATAAATAACAGATATTATTGGAAACAGAATTAAAAAAATAATATTAGTCGTAAGTTTAAGAGTTATATAATTCGTAAGTTGATTTTATTTATGGACAATTCGAAAAAAGAAAAACTAAGCAATTGTTATTTAACGTTATTAGGATTAAAGTTAGTTGACTATTATATGATAAACGAAAAAGACGTTCTCCAGAAGCTCGAAGTCTACATCCGGTTAAGATCTAAATTCCCCATGAACTCAGCCGGTCTAACTTTTCTGCCGTCGGTAATCGATATGTTTCGAAGGTATCGAAAATCGGCAACAGATTGGTATTTTTGCGAAGTCTTTGATTTTTTTGTTTTATTTATAAAATAAATTAAAAGCGGTTCTGCTCGTTTAATTGTTATTGTCTACGGAATTCTTATTTTATTATTTTTACCAATCTTATATTTATGCCGATTTTTATAAAAGCTTGCGACGCTTAAACGCTTTGATCATTAATCCAAAAAATTATTTAAATTATTTATCATAGCTTAATAAACAGAAACGTATAAGTACAAAGCATAAAAATACTCGCAGCGCGTAAAATGCAAAAAATAAAGAAAAAAACTAAATACACCGATCCCAAGCCCACAGAGCCGCGTGCTCTGCAAAACTTTCTGTAAGAAACATCGGCAAAAGGTCACTCCCACTACGTGAGCTTCTCGCCAACAATTCGCGGGGGCTCAACTCCGCGCTATTCCCGCGCAATTCGCGCGCGCGGCAGAGTTCGTCGTACGATACGCGCGCCGACAGATAAACGCCCCGCGCGCGTACACAGTGCAAGTGACAATGACGCGTGCGCTTGGCGCGGGCATCACGAATAAAGCGCGTGTGCCGAGAGAGAGAGCCGTTTTTCGCCGGTCGCGGGCGAAAAGTTGAAAGGCCAGGCACAGAATGTCGGCCATTGCGCTCGCGGAATGAAGAAACTGTTATCGCGCCAAGCGGCGCACAATGGAACCGGCTCCTTTCTATGCCCCGGCCGTAATTTCGTTTCGGCTCTCCGCGCGATTAGGAGCGGTTTAATAAATCTCTTTCGCCGACTCTTTTTTTTGGGTGCGCGATTTTGAGCGTTTTAAGTAAATAGTTTTTCGGTCTCTATTGCGTTATTTTTCAGCTGAATCCAAAGGAGCTTATTTTAAATAATTATTTAATTCATGCTGTATTTCAATTGTAAATAAGAGGTAGATGATAACAATTTAAAATGCAATAATGAGAATAATGTACATCAATTTTTTTATTACATTTTTTACCAATTTCTTTATCGGTATAATTTTATGTCTTATCGGTATATTCTACATTATTTTATATTTATTTTTCAAAGAAATGTTATTAAAATTTGCTATTTGGGAATAACCACATTTTACTTTTAATGTTGGAAAATTTATATGCAAATTAGAAAATATCAAAACTAATTAACTAGCTTTAGATAAACTAGTTTAACGACAATTTAAACAGAATAATTAAGTAATAAATACAAATAAATTAATATTCGTTGCTTTCATACAGCCTCCTAATACTAACTTTTAAATAATAATAACTATAATTATAAAATTCTTAATTAGAAAATCCTTAAAAATAATTTTAAATAGAATAACAATACTTCATAACATTAAATGATGTTAAAATATGAAATTTAAAAGAGAAATCTTACAAGCTTCATTCGAGTCACTTTACAAGTTTTGTTGTGGTCACCGGTAACCAGGAATTCTGATGTACCGACGTGTGAGAGCATCTTCAGAAGAGTCGTTCTTCCTTTGACCGTAGGGTGGCAGAGAAAATGATGACCGGAGGGTAAATTTATCATGCTTCATATAATTACAAATTAAATGCACATGTTTATTGATAAATTAAGTATGTGTATAAAGTACAAGTACAATTATTATTTTTAAATTAAAAAAAAACTTTGTTTTTATGAAATTTGTGACATAGTTTAAAGATTTTTTAACGATTATCTATATGAACTATTGTTTAAGTTTGTTCATAAAATATGAATTATTATTTTTAACATCTAATATCTACATTGTATTAAATCATATTATTATAACGATTGCAAAGTTTAAAATTCAGTTCAAGGACCAATTGTATTTCGAACTGAAACGTTCTCTCTCACTTCGCTGTCCTACCAAGAAAAGGCTTTCGTTGCATGACAAACGTAAAAGCGAAGAAGCAAATGAGCCTATAAAGCGAGGCGGCTCGTCGAAAGTCGACTTTGCGCTCTCGCATTTCACGCCGGGCTAAAAGAAATTCCTCCGACCGGCCGACGACGGCGAAGTGTCGCGCACACGTTTCCTAAAAAGTGCACGACGTAATGACGGTGCGACGACGGCGGCGGCGGCGGCGGCGGCTGTCGCGCTACTGCGGTTTCTCAGCCCTCCGTAATGAAGGAGTCGTCAACGAGGCCTATCTGCACTCAATTAGCGTGATTACGTGCCTTCTTCCTCCTCGGCGAGTCGGCGCGCAAACGGCAAGCGACGCGCTTTACTTTCGCGACACGCACCGAGAGCGAGAAAGTGTCCGCGCGCGCGCTTTTTTTTTTTCACAAATCGCGCGCCGAGCCGCGGCGAGTTACAAGTCAATTGATTTGCCGTCGATTTGACTTTAAAAATGTGCTTCCGTTTATGGCGGGGAATGCTTGGTTACGTCGGGGATTATAATTTATTCCTTTTCTTTTGGTAAAAGTTCTGCTAATTTTAGACAACATCATTTTCTCGTTTTTACATCATTATATTCGTTTCCAATAGTTTATCTTTAACAATTCTTTAAGTATTTTTCTTAATAAGTCGTCTGTTTAAGTAATATTTCTTCGAAATGAAAATAGAAACATTTAATTATCGTCGTGCGTTACTCCTAGTATTTTAAATTCTAATATAAAAAAGAAATTTTAATAGCTAAAATTATTCCATGATCAGATATAGTATACTGCTGCATCTCATAATCAATATAATTGTAATTACCCCCTTTTTTTTGCATAAATAGTTTCTGATTTTTCTTCCCCGCAAAGCACCGGCCGATATTAAATGTCGATCTGGCAAGAAATCTCTTAAAAACTATGAATGGATCATTGTGTCGCGCTGGAATTTCTCGGTGAAGAGCAAGAGCAGAGAAATAGAGAGAGAGAGAGAGAGAGCCCAGTCTGGGAAACGACAAAAGCTCGCCTACTTCCTTTAAGGCTTTTCTTATTAAGTTCACATTTTTTCGCATTCACATTCGGCAAAGTGCCGCGACGCCCGGCGCGTTCCTCGAATACCAATGAACCTCGACGGATATCCGCGACGTTAGCCGGGAGGATAAGTCGGCTCCAGGGGTCGGCTCGCTCGCTCAAGCCGTCATTTATCGAGAGCTGCAACTTTCTCGCAAAGGCAAACTTTTTTAACTTTATCGAAAATAACTTTTGCCCCGGGCTTTCCTTAATACAGATGCCGAATATACAAGGAGAAATAAGCTCGATATATAGAAGCTCGGTATTCTCTTAGCAATACGAAAATCGCGAGTCCCCCGAAGAATTTGAAATCGTAACTCGAAGCAATCGTTGCTTATAACCCTTTTGCTGGATGAACATGTTGTTTACTTTAGCATTGCATCACCGAGAGTAGCACGTTTTCGATATTCCAAAATAATTAATTTAATATGCTCCAAGACTGACTACCTAGATGCAAACGGGAATTAAACTCGAATTTAAAGCGCTTTAACACCCGAGCGTCCGACGCGCATTATCGCGCGTCAATCTGAACGCGCGTCGATCAAGATCGTTTTCAGTTTCTGCATTCGCTTCCGATATTTAACGCCGCCGCCTTTATCGGAGCGGCGGATCTGACGAGCGCGGCAATCAGCTGAGATACGCGGCAAGAATCTTGTTAAAACGTCAAAGAATGCTGTATAGCGGAGAGAGGGAGGGAGAGAGAGAGAGTCCGGATAACAGCTGGCTCTGGCTTGTCGCCGACATTAATCATCGAAGTATCTAAATGACGGGATTCCGATGTATTACCATATAAATGACATCATATTTCTGGTCAGGTTTCCCCAGTTTGTCGGCTCTCGCCCTCGCCGTGATGTATGGACGACGACATATTGGCGGGACTCGCGCGCACACACCCACCTTCCTGCCTCTGTATGTATACGTGTGCGTCTGTACGTGTAAGCGGACACGCAAAACGGCCCGGCTACCCTCGACTTCGAACTCTGCCGCGCGATATCGCCACTTTACTGGCGGCTTCCCTTATTAGCGCTCTTTTGTAGGTGGCTATACTTGACTGCTATTAATAATTGAATTTCAAAACGATAAACTAGCTTTATTTTACCTTACAACGTTCCGCAAAATTCTTAGTTAAAGAACCACCGCGCATTCGCTAAATTGCAGCGTCGTCTTCGCGGAAACTTATCTACAATCTAAAACATCTCTCTTACAAACAACCAGGCAACGACGAAAACGTCTAGTTATAATAATTATCCTCGAGTACGTTGTACCCCTCGCTCGAAGATCGCGGAACGAACGCAAGCCGCGTTCGTCGGCGCAATGCAACGCGTCGGGCGGCCGTCCCGGGGGTTCATCTGATTATTAATTAAAATTCTACGCGAAAGCGAAGGCCGCGCCGCGCGGTAATCATTGCACAATGTGCGGAGAGTCCGCGATGCCACGTACGTCGCCCTCCCCGCCTTCGACCGCAAGGCGCGCGCGGAGGGAGGCAGAGGGACTGCCCGTTTTATGGAGCGAAATTATACACGTCTCTCCGTGAAAAGTGCGAGCACGGTGGCTTCGTTGAATGAAGCGCGCGACTCGGAGGAGGCGCGAGGAGACGCGAGCGACGGGGCTTAAGTAAAGAGCGAGTCTTTGTTTTGCTGATGATTATATGTGCGGATGATACTCATTCTTTAGGAAGAAGTGCGGCGAGAGAAATATGGACTGCGGAAAATTGGGGTTGGAGGGGCGAGGAGGGCTGATTGCGCAGATTTTAGAGAGCGTGTAATGTATTTTTGCAGAAATTTGTTTGGAAACATCGTCGACGCTTCGTCTTTTCAAAAAGGACCTTTTCAAGACATAAAAATTGACGAATTAAAAAACTGTTCTATTTTAATCATTAAAAAATTGAGACTTGTTAAACAATTGTTAGTTTAATTTGTTACAGCATTTTGTCCAGAGACCGAATCTCAAGAGGAACTCCCGCAGTGCGTCCAGACAGACAGTCAAATTAGTTTATTATTTCCCGTGTAAAAAAACAATTCTGGCGAAAGTCTCGCCTAAGTCCACTGAGCGAAGTCTCGCGGAGGTCTGGCTAAGGGCACTATCCCAGAATACAGTAACAACGCTTCCAAAAATGAACAAAAATTAGTTACTTTTTCATATCCTCCTACGTAATTTCAATATCTAAGCACCAAATAGACCAGGGATTTTATGTTTGGGCTAATTTGAAGAAATTACATACTTTCACGTATTTTTCTTCATTATAATTTTAATAATCTTATTTAATTTTTTTTTTCAAATACGTCATACCCGCGTTAATAACTTCATCGAATGCTAAACTTTCCCAATTCTAACTTTTAGCCCACAGGACGAAACTAAAAAAAGTTGTGACGGCAGAAAATTTAATTGCCCCTCGGCGTCCGCGCCGAATAAGAGAACGGTAATAATTGATCGCCGGCTCATGCACACTTGCTCGCGCTCTACAAAAGACGATAAATTAACAAAGTGAAAAAGAGTCGAGCATTAACAGCGCGCCTCGCGCGCGAAAACGCATACGTGCACGTCCTCCCCCCTCCTCCTCCTCTCTCTCTCTCTCTCCCTCTAACCTACGTCTACCCGGGCCAAGAGAGAAGGAGCGGAGATCGAGCGGCGGCCTTCTATCCCCCCCCCCCCCCTTCCCTCTCGCGGGTATATTTCAATTATTAGAGGGAATTACCCGGAGCGTCCATCATCTTCTATACTTATTTTCTGCGAGCGCTCCGAAACTCTATGCCGCGGCGGCGCGCTCTGCAGCGAGATGATCCTACGAGGTTACACACCGAGGCATCATCAGAGCGCATCATCAGAGCGGTGAGAAAATAGCCTTCAATTGTGATTACAGGGGCGGCTCTTTCGTCCCTCTCTCTCTCTCTCTCTCCCTCTTCTTCTTCCCGCTTCTTCTTCCTCTCTCCGCTCTCTCGGACGACGTCCGGACGTGTGTGTGTGTGTGTGTGTGCGTGTGGATATTACTATACGCGACTATCCATATCATTACCCTTAACCCTTATGAAAGTCGAGTGGACGCTCGCGCGCGCGCGTTCCGTTTCGTTTTTCCTATTACCGCGGCGATTTATTCGAGGCGCGCGGGGAGAGAGAGAGAGAGAGAGAGAGCTATACCGCGCCGCGCGGCCCTTTCGATTTTATTATCGGCCCCGGCTTTGATAGAGGATTCGTTTGATACTTTGTGCGAGTGCACCTTTAGACGATTTCATAAGTTAATGGCGCCGCGTAAAGGTTTACTTATCGATGGCTAGGCTTTATTCGAATTGTATCAAGATTTTACCTTAGGCGTATATATATACGTGTTACAAAATTTAACATGATTTTAAATAATAAATTTAAATATTCTTAATTAAGCTTCAAAATAGATTTCTAAAGAAACGTGCTTGGCTAATCCCACTAATTAAGTAGTTTTGTAATAGAGTGTTACATGATTATAATTTTGAGAAATCATTCTTATTATATATTCCATTCAGAATTTTGTACTGTCAAACGAGATTTGCCAAATGAACGAAACATTATTATACCGTTTTAATTATAAATCTTAAGTAAAAAAAAAATTAAGAGAGAGACATCTACGCAAATTGAAATTAATTCCAGCGGCACATAAGAGAAAATAAGTAATATTTCGGTGACTCTCGGTCTATATTGTTTCCCTCATACGAAGCGGCGCGTGTCAACGTCCTGCGGGAACACTAGTTCCACCCAAACTACGCCACTAATCTCGTAATGCAGGGCAACTCAGATGCGAGGCGACGTTGCAAACGCAGAGGCGTGCGCACCGAGAGACGGCCAGGGCAAAACGAAAGGAGCGAGCCGCGGGGAAAAGGGTGTCCGGAGTTGCTCTCGGATATTATAAGGGGCTTCATTACAAAATCACTCCTTCGGGAGTCATTCCGTCACATCTTCCGCCCGGTTTTCCAGTCTCGCCGGTCGCGCCTCGCTCTCTACTGTGTATCATTTCGATTCATATTTAAGGCCGTCTTAAATGCGCGACTTCTTCTCCGAGCGTAATATAAAAGGGTAGTTTGCGAAACTTCCGGCAATTAGACCTTTTTTCGTTCGGAAATTTATGGTGCAGTTAATCACGACTCCGCGTGGGGATTTATGCGGGGTATAAAAAAAACAAAGGGTTGTTAAGAATTTTGAATCTGGGTGATTTTTATCTCGAAAATTAATGAATTTAAACTGATTTTCTTTGAAACAAAGAAAAAGCATCAGAAATCTGCCTTATTAAATAAATCAAACAATTCACGAGAGCTTAAAGGCTTATTTTCGGTTTCCGCCGAACGACTCAAAAGATTACCGACAAATTCATTAAAATACAAAAGGCGCCCTTATCAGAGAGCAGTGCATAATAACGAGAGCGTATGCTGTTTAGTTTCGAGGCGCGAAATTACATTAGTAAAGTAAACCACAATTAAACGCCCGCGGCTTTTGCGTTGTAAAGAGAAATAGCGAGCGACGGGGGGGAGGGGGGAGTTGAATCTTTCGCGTTGAGCCAAGGCAAGTTTTCACTAATGTTCCTTGTTTCGGCAGGCTTAATGCCACTGTTTAAGCCCCGCGCTCGCTCGCGGTTATGTACTTTGGCTCGTTCCGCGGGCAAACTCGCTTCTTGCGCTAACGAACTTTCATGATACCGTCCAAATTTTCAGTTCTTATTCCCGTGATTATGTGCTCGTAAGGTAAATTCAATCCTTTGAAATCGTCGGATTTATCATTAACTCGATTCAACGATTAATTTACACAATCGTTCGTAAAATTGAGCTTTTTAACCCCTAAAAAGGCTCTTCGAAAGGTCCAAACTCAGGAAAGAAAGATCGGCGCAACCTGCACATCGGCATCCTTCGGCTAATGCTTGCACTGGTGGGTGCCCGGTCTGAAATTAATTCCGCGCGTACGGGAGGCCAGCGGGGCACGAGCGTTAGCCCATAAACAAGCGCGAGCTGATCGGGCCGTCATTAGGGGCCGGAAGGGTTCGATAATAATATGCATCGGCTCTCGCGCGTGCGCAGCTCTCTCTCTCTCTCTCTCTCTCTCTCGCCTATTGCCCGCGCGCGCAGCGCATTTAAATCTCCGCGCTTCTAGAGCGATCCGCCGTAATTATTGTCTTGCATTACGCGAGAGAGGCAAGCGCGTATTAGGATGATAATTTCGAACGAAATCCTGGCGCGGGACCCGTTAGCACTCGCGCGCCGAGAGAAGATTGCACGATGCGCGCGGCTTGCTCTCTCCGCGCGCATCGCCGCGGCCCGCTGCTGCATTGATTTGTTGTATATCGTTAGGTCGAATTAAGCGCTTAACGGAGGATAGTTCCGCTTCTCGTTTTCGCTGATGGCCCGAATTAGCGCTGCATTTTAAATTTTCTCCGATGTAAGAGTGTGTGCCGTCCGCGCAGAAATGACGGAGCAAAAGCCGGGAGAGGCGTGTAATTTTCTGCCGAGATGGCTATATAGTTTGAACTTTAATTATGGTGATGCTGCTAAACGTATAAATAGATATCAATCTTGTAGAATATCGTTCTGAGGTAACGTATTCAAGGGTGGATGTGAAGATTTTTAGGTAATCGGCAGTTTTATTACGTAATAGTCTTCCTATGATAAAATGATGAATAAATCTCTCGAAAGCTCCATCGCGATGCAAGAAAATAACTTCATTCGCAATGCCACTGATGGCCTCTTCAATTTGTCTGCTTGTTTTAGTACCTTTATCGTACAGTAAACTAATTTTCGGTCGAGAATGTAAATTTTCCTGTAAAAACTTTAAAACCGTGTAGCTCAAGTCCAAAAGCGAATCCTCGCGCTCCAATGCCCAGCAATCTAAATCCAGGTCTGACTTCTAATTCCCTCGCGCTCCCGACGTCTTGATCGCGCGGAACCCGCGCTTCTGCCCGCGCGCCAAAAGCGGCAGCAGAGCGATCCCGACAATTTTGTCATTCGAACTTGTCCGTAGATTGATATCGCGCTCGCAGCGCTCTCTCGCTGCTCTTCTAGGGCACGTATGCATTACTCGCGCGGGCCCGCTCCTCTCTCTCTCTCTCTCTCTCTCGAGCTTCCATTCATCATGCCTCGTAATCCCTCGTAATCATGCACATACGCGCACGTAACGTCCAGATTCAGATTCGCGGAGATGTGCATGCTTTCTATTCCCACGATTGCGCCGAGCGGCCGCTCTCCGGACGCGAGCGCTGTGTCTGCACTGCAAGCCGCCGCCGCCGCCGCCGCCGCCGCTGCCCTGACACGCAGATGTGAAATTTCATTTCTAACTGCCTGCCATACCGTCATTACGTAGCCTCAATCAACGCCGTATCATTTTCTCTCCTCTTCCTCGCGCTCCGCGAGCCGCGCTCCCTCTCTCTCTCTCTCTCTCTGCAGCTTCCTTCTCATTTTTCCCCCTTTGCAAAGCGCTCTATGTGTCCATGTGTGTGCATGCGCGTGTGTGTAGGTATACGGCGAGGCTTTAAGGTTGAAAAAGCGCGCGGCCTTTTGGTTTCGAGTTGCCGCGTGCCGGAGCTGAATTGATTTAAAGGCTGCCCGCTCGAGTTTAAGGGTATTTTGCAATTTGCCCGTCGCGGGGAGGATGAGCTCTCGCGGTGATCTGATAATTTAACGGATTGCACCCGTTATTAAATTACGTTAACATTTCTTTTTAGATTTTTCAATGAATGCCGTATTCAAGTAATGACAAGTTAATTTAGTTGCAAATTATTTTTTTATAGACCGTATAATCAAATTAATAGCAACTAAAAGTACTAAAAAGTAGATATGCTGACTTAAATAATCGTGGTGGTTACGAAAGAAGTAAATGTCTTAAAACACGTTTTCTTTCTTACACTGACTTCTTAAGTCTTATTTCAACAATTTGCAGCTGAAGTCCCCAGACATCAGGATTTTCTCGTACTTCCATTTTAAGACTCTCTTCAAGTTCGTCCGAGGGAGCAATAAACTCATTAGTACATCGTTTTACAGACGAAGTGTAAACTTGATTACAATAGCAAAGAATACATTTTTCAAAATTTCGCGCACCTCAAATCTCGCAGAATTTCTTTAACAAAATCAAACATTCCTTTGCACTTTACCGGTCTTCTCGCAGTTTATTTGATTTTCCCGTTATTAAAATTCCGCGATAAATAAATAAACTAATTTTCCGCGGCAGCGGAAATAATTTAAAGCCCGGGCAATAACTCGCGAAAGAAGCAGCTTTCGGCCTCCTCGAAAAATCCATAAAATCCCAGGGGTCATTACGGCATCGACAGGCGCCACCATGCAAGGTCGTTAAACGTCCGCTCCGGAAGCAACTCTCTCCGTATCCTCGGATGTAACGAGCGAACTTGAGTCGCGTCGTCCGAAGGTATACGGCAAGCGGCGGCGGCGGCAGCAGCTCGCTCTCTCTCTCTCTCTCTCTCGGCGTCGAAAGTGCGTAATTGAAAGTCCGTTCCGCGGGCACCGTAAAACCGCGCAAGTGTTATTAATAACGCGCGTTTAATCAATTACGAGGCGACTTGGGCGCGCGCGCGCGCCTCCGGGGATGGCGCATAAAGGCCGAAGGGGTCGCCGAATACTCGTAAAACTCATCTGCGGTCATCCTCTCTATCCTCCTGTCTCTCTCTGTCTTGCTTGTTCGCTTGCGTGTCGCCGAGGGTATTATGCTGATCTCTTCCTCCTCTGCTGCCTGCCTGCCTGCCTGCCTTTTTTACCTGGGCTCTTCTCGTTTTGCCGGCTTTTTCCTTTGCGGAACCGAGCCGGAGAGTGTGGACGTATTCGTTATCGTCGCAATTTATGACTTGGAGCTTAGAATTTTTTTGTGCTGGAGAAAACGCAGAGGAGAATAATAAAACGGTTGTAATGTTTTATAGGATCGCAAACAGTATATTGTATTCTGTTTCTTAATTATCCTCGTAGATCATAAATTTGCAGATTCTTGCTAATAAAAATTTGAAAATAATAAAATTAATAATTATTTAGTATTTAGTATTTAGTATTTATTGACCAGAATAATTTTACAGTAATGAATTACAAAAAAAATAATAATAAGTTGCAATACAACTGATGTAAATTAAAAAATCTATCAATTAATAAACTTAGCCACTCGTCAATCAATTCCTAATTCAATCCATTGAAACTCATTAAAACAATCTCCGCGTTCTCCGCAAAAAGCGCAGTTTATCAATTAATTCACCGCGCTCCTGGCCAAGATTTTATTAAATCTCGTCTCGCGGGGCGCAAAGATGATCCTCGCTCGCGATTAAGCAAAGCGCGCAAAGAAGAGCAGCGGAGAGCTCGCGATGGTAATAATACCGGGAAAAGCGACGTGATCCCCTTAAGGTAGCGCGATGGGGCCCCGATCCTTTTTCCCGGCCCTAGTCTACCGTTACGAGACGCCTACTCGCTTGTCGTCCTCGTCGTCGTCTCGTCTGCGGCCTCGGGACTGCAGCGCGCGCGGAAAAGAGAGAGAGAGGAGCCGATCTGTCTGCCGGCCGGAGAGTGACGGACGCGAGCGCGACCGCTCTCTCTCTACGTGATGAAACTTAAGCGCTGCGCATCTTTCTCCCCCTTTTTCTCGGGGAACACAAGCCTTTCTTGCCCCCCGCTCATATCGTTTTCTAGTTTTACGGCCCGAGTCGAACCTTTTTAATTGGATTTGCAAACCCGAGCGCGAGGCAGGTGAAGCTTCGTTTTGTTTATGCGAAGTACATAAAAATCCGCACATGTAGGAAGCGAGCTAGAAAACGCAGTGTCGGGCGGAGGAAGGGTAATATAGACAAAGCTACGGACTGAGCGAAAGGACGAGAGGCTTGTTTCGGTGACCCTCCCCGCTCGCGGAAACCGAGAAAGAGAGGAGGAACGAGAGGAGCGACCAGGAGGCAAAGGTAACCCGAGACGCGCGGCGGAAGATCCTATCTTCGCTGACGTCTGCGTTAGCAAGTCGCGAGAGGTTAGTAGAAAGAGAGCCGGAAAAAAAGAGGGTTCAAACAGAGAGAAAGAGGAGCAAACGCTCCCCGGTGACTCGCTGCGTCTTTGTTGTACCGGCTGATCTAATTGAATTAATTATTCGCTCTTTTCAGGAACAACGGCGAGCTTCGTTTGAAAGCGAATTTACGATTACGCGATTAGGGCAGTTTCTTATTGGTGTAATCGACATTTATCGAAGTTAAGTGGATTTTCTCGAGGTTAAAAAAATACGGATGCAATATTTTTTTCGAGAATTTTGAAGTGTCCATTCTTTCGTATAAATAATCACACTGTACAATATGTATCTTAAAGTTATTTAATCTTCTGTTCTTTGCGAGTGTATTCTTGTATTTAACGTAAATAATACTGAACTGCCGGTGTCACAACAGTACAATGTACGAGTGAAAATACAATTAATAAATCATGAACACAATGTAATAAATGTCAGAGCAATAAAAACCTGCCAACGTCTCTTTTGTTTTTCCAACCTTTACAAGCTTCCAAAACGAGCGCATCCAAACCGGTTGTTTCGGTTTGCCCTTTGAGTCTAGGATCTTCCTAATCAGCGTTGGATCACTCGTAGTGAATAAGAGATAACAGTGGCAAGTATAAAATTTAAAAATACAACGGGCCAGATAATGTTTTGATACATTTGTCTTTTCGTTTTTTTTTTTTTTTTTTCTTTCTTTTCTACCGTCGGCTCGTTTGAGGATCAACGAGATTTCAGGACGATAGTCGAGCACCGGAAAAAGTTAGGTCTGGTTGAAATCGTAAATTTCTTCTTGCTACTATTTTAGTAATTTTAATAATTTAATTGGGTTAATGTTGAAGATGACCCTGGTAGAAATAGAAAACATTTCTTACCTAGGAAATAGGTAGCAGAAAATAAGATTAGGTAGCAACGAGCTAACCTTTTTAGAATATAATTTCCTAGTATGAAACGTTTTTTTACA
>UCOM01001560.1:0-39067 GCA_900474385.1 Ormyrus pomaceus
TTGTAGAATTTTTACTATATTAATATTAATTAATATATTTATTATATTAATTTTATAATGGAAAAAGATATTCAGTTACTAATGTCAATTGGTTTGGGTGAACAAAAAGCTAAAGAAACACTAAAAAATAAGCAAGTTACAAAAAATATAAAACAGGCCGTTGATGAGGTTAGGTTCGAAAATTTTACCTTTTTTGTTTGATATATTTTAGCTCTTATCATTGCTTTATTAAAGGAAACACTTATAGTTAATCGTATGAAATACTTTGAAAACATTTTATTTTTTTTTAATTATATTTTTTACAACGATTTAAGAATAATTTATAAATACTAATTTAAATTTCAAAATAATTAAACTTAAACTAATATAAATACTTATTCAATAAAAAAGGAAATTAATGTTTTTCTAAATCTAACTGAATATATTTATAAAAAAATTTGTTGGTCATAGGCTTTTTAACAATATGATTTATTTCAACTATGTGAAAAATTTAAACATGTATTTACATCAAAATTTATATTTAGATATGCAATATCATTTGCATAAAAAATTAACAACTGATATTGCAACATTTTGAATAAAATTAATCATTAATAAACTATTTCTTCACTTGAATTCATTTTGAAACTTTTTACTTATTTTTATAAATGGCTTCATCATTTTTATTAAAGTAAGAGTATAAAAATAGATTTAAAGTTAATAAATAGAAGAGCTCTGTCTCAATGAGTAATTTATTTGCTACCCATTTAATATCCAGTTCTAATGTTAAAGTACAAGAAATTATACTTTAAAAGAAAAATACTTAAATTATTTTATAAAAACATTTGTTAGTTTATTTCAAAAAGTGTGGTACCACTTATTAAAACTTTTAATTAGTTTGAAAAACTATTTTATTTATTTATAAAATAAAAATGAATATGTCCTGCAACAAAACGAAATATAATTAAGTTAACTGTCTCAATCATAAATTGCTAATAAAATTAATATTTAAGATGGATATATTTTATATTTCATCCTTATTTTTTATTACAATTATTTTTGTTCATTAAAAAAAATATACCGAAATTATTGTCTTTTTTATAAAAAATAATGACTAATTTTTTAATTTAACTGTACCTACCTATAATTGTAAAATTTTTTTAAAGAAATAAATATATTTAAGTTTATTTTGTATTATCCCTTTATCCCTTAGAAGGTTTAATACTTAAGTTCTGATTCCTTTAGGATGCAATAGATAATTTAATTTAATCTAATTTTAATTTGTTGACCAGAAATATGATACATAGGTCTGACATAGTATGTGAACTTAATTAAAAATGATTCCCTGTTAAAAATATCCACTGGATTCCATCATCTGGAATTCAACGCATTCAACTGGAATCTAGCCTATTGCATACTGATTGCATATATTAATTAAAGATATTTCTCAAATGATTAACCAGTTTGTCAAAACCGTATTATTTTCTTTAAGTACTAATAAGGATAGTCCTTGACATCCTGCTCCTGGATTGTTTCAGATTCATTAAGATGACTCATTTCGATGAACTGTGTACAGTTTTAGGACAATCTAAGCTTGTCTAAACCTCAGTTTGAACAGACTGCTTTTTCTTGTTTACTTACTGTTTTTCTGTAATTAAAATACATACGTTTTTTTGATATTTTATGAACTTATCCGTGCTTAATTTTGCTTTAATAATATGCTAAAAATCAATTTTTAGCAGTATCCCTACCTAACCAATTCATAAAAAAAATTTATAAAACCGATGTTATGACAGCTGTTTTTTTTTTTTTTGCAGTATAAGTTTATACAGTGATAGCTATCAAATTTAATTGAATCAAATAAGTTTGTGCAGTATTTGGCATATCTTTGAAATAAAATGCTTAATGGGGGAAATCACGTTAGGAGGCTGATTTTTATTGTTTTTTTTCATGATTTTTTTTAGAAAGGAAGAATCAATTAGAATGAAACAGCATTTTAGGAACATTTTATATATATGTATTTTGAACTATTTTTACAAATTATTTGAAATGATTCGGCCCAAAAATAACAGAGTTATACGCTGATGAACGCTGCTCCTTATCATTTTAGTTGTTGACTGGCGTGGGTTGTAGCCAATCCAATTTTCATCTGAAATCACACAGGTTGAAATTTTACATTAATAACGTATTTTGCAAGAATATGAACCTCAATGGAGGTAAAAATAATGAAAATTACAAATTTAGTAGGTGTTTGAAAAAAATTTTCAATTTTCACCATTTTTTTTCGTTGATTATGCAATAAAAAAATACCTTTAGAAATATAATATCACCTCTATTTTCAGGTTCATATTCTTGCAAAATACGTTATTAATGTAAAATTTCAACCTGTGTGATTTCAGATGAAAATTGGATTGGCTACAACCCACGCCAGTCAACAACTAAAATGATAAGGAGCAGCGTTCATCAGCGTATAACTCTGTTATTTTTGGGCCGAATCATTTCAAATAATTTGTAAAAATAGTTCAAAATATATATAAAATGTTCCTAAAATGCTGTATCATTCTAATTGATTCTTCCTTTCTAAAAAAAATCATGAAAAAACAATAACAATCAGCCTCCTAACGTGTTTCTCCCCTTAAAGTATAATTAAATCTTGCCATTGAAATCCGGAATAAAATGTTAAAAATACGCACGTACCATTGCAATCATAAAAGATATTGTGAACGCGTATACATAAGTCCAGGAGAGATAGTTCTTTCTAATGTCTTGAAAAAAATAAAATCCTATAAATTTTTGCAGCGTAACTGTGAGTCTCCAATAATGGCTCTTGTAAAGGTCCATGTTCCAAATAAAGTTCTGGAAGTAAAGTCTGATGGTATTATTAAAATAATTTCAAAGTTACTGATTTATTGCATGTATATTTACAATTTCAAGCACTCGATTTTATGAGTAACACTGATGCATATTACTTAAAAACGTTAACTTTAAATATTGTTCTTTTACAAATTTATTAAATTACGCTATTCTAAAAACGACGAATAAAATTTAAATGTTTAATTTTATTTAATTCTGTATTTAATAATAATTCTTAGTATTTTTAATCAAATTAATAAACTTGATAATTTCACTGTATGATATGTTATTACAAATATTACGTTTAAAAATATTTCTTAGGCTTAGCTCCAATAACTTTGATTGTCGTACTGAAAATGTTGAGAAAGCTGCGGACATCTGACTGTCTCATACATATTTGATACTAATAGTGTGATTAAATTCACATTCAATAATTTAATAATGTGTGATCTAATATTCGAGTTGCGTACGTCCGCGGCCTCGGACTATAATTATAATATTTTTCTACTATTCAGCTAGAATATTGTAGAATTGCGTAAAGCGTGCTATGTAAATAGAAGCTTGATTATAATTGTATGAACTACGGAAAGTGTTCTCTGCACAATTCATACTAAAATTGTCGGCAATTTACATATCTTAAGGGAGCGTCCTGCGGGTTTCCACCTTCCAAACTTGAGATTTGATTCATTTGCAAGAAAGTGCTTGCTTCAAAGTTCTACCAACACAAAAGTGGTAAATCCAGGAAGTATACTGATTGTAAAATTTATAAAGTTTATATTTTAAAAAACACCTGTGCCACAATATATAATCTCCACACTCTCAACATATTTGCAATGACTATCAATCGTATCGCTTTTACTTTTTTCATATGTTTCTGTACTTAAATTATACTTATTTATACTTATTTCTGTGATTTTAGGAGAAGGAAAAACGACCAAGTATTTGTAAAATATAAAATAGCCAAGCAGAAATCGGCACTACTAATAGATCAGCCGAAGAGGAATTTACTGGAAGCAATACTGAAGCAGCTCTCTATAGTCTCTATTCTCACATAAACAGTGTGAACTCGCTTAACTGCCTCTCTCTAATCCCTTCCATCTCTCTTCTTTTTCGCCTCTCGCTCTTTCCAATACTTGCCGCGGAGTCACGCGAAATATGTTCGTTCCTCCTTCGACAATTTGATCCCGGCCTCGAGATAGCATTGTACTCCGCGCCTCGGCTTAGCGGATATATTTATATTCCGCGCTCGCTCAGCTTGCGCGCTTATTTTATCTCTCTCCCTCTGGTCATCTCTGCTGCGCTGCTTTTTTATCCCCTTCTCCCCCCCTTACATATTCGCATATATCGATAGTCACTCTGGTAGTACAGCCCTTAAGAGTCGTCCCGCTTGCTTTATCGAAGCGCAGCCAGTGCCGATCTACTTTATGTCATCGCTGTCGTTATGTAGCCGACTTACGTGCTATGCTTGTGCGCCGCTTGTCATATAGCAACAAGGGGAGCTTTGTTTTTCATTTGTATGGAGATGAGATATATGCAGCCGAGTCGATTCTCTTTGTCGTATGTTTTTCGCGTATTTCAATTATTGTTTATGACAATTTTCAAAATCCGCTTGTTTTATGTTAATTTATCGGAGAGACGTGGAGGTGGGTTTGATAGGTTTTTACGTTAATAATAATCGACAAAATTGTTTTATCAGTATCGAAGAACAACTTAATTAATCGAAAAGAAAGAAACGAGCCATTACCGTGCTCGCACCTTCCTGCGAAGCTGAAACTAAAGCAATTTCCTCGAATACATTCGCGCGCGAAACAATTCTCAAGAACATCTGTACCTCTGAAAAAGGAGAATTATTCGTGGCATCCACCCAAAGACATAATCCAGCGGCGGGAATCGAAAATTCAAGCAAGCAGCCGGGGCCGGCCGCTGGATAAAACATTGGTCCAAATTCCCGGGTGACCCGCTAACCTTGTACTTGATTTGCTTTTTCTTGCTTACACATTCTGCCGGCGCGTGTGTCTCGACGACGCAGCGCAGCAGCCGCAGTCTCGCGTCCAAGGAATCCGGGCCGATCCAAAGCGCGATAACAGCCGCGTCGTAAAACTCAAGCGGGAATCTGTTTTGTCGCCCGAGCGCCCTTTTACTTCTCTCTTTTGCCTGCAGTCGTTTGTAATGCCTTTTTATTTCGCTGCGCCAGGCTCTTCGAGAAATTTCTGCCGAGTACCGAAACCATAAATCCAATTTTTATCAGATGTAATTTATTCCTGGCCAGCTTCGCTTACATGAAGTTGTATGTTTGGGATGAAAGGTCGAGATTTTTTCCGAGATATACTCAGGTTTGAAGAACTGCATTGGCGGATTTAAATGGAACATGATTTAAGACTTGGTCCTCTTGGATTCGATTTCTGAATTAAATCATAGTACGTAGGCAGTTTTCAGTTGGTCATGCATACTTTGACACTAAAGCATAAAGTTTAATTTTTGATTATGTTCATCCCAACGTAGGGGAACTCATGTCATATTCACATTTATTGTTCATCTTTTATAAAAGATCCAAACACTCGGTATATGGGAAGAAGACTTTCCAGGCAGCAGTATGTACGTCACCCACGTCATCTTTCACATATGCAGTTTACGGAATCGATGAAATAAAGCCCCGGGCGCACTCGTGTTCTAACATCGGGAAATATAATCGCCCGTTTCATGCGGCAATGTTCGCTCGGTTTTGCTCGAGCCATTCGTCTTCCGACGCGCGGGATTCACGTCATTGTTTTTAGTGTCGAGGGACACGAGTCCGGCTCATGGTACTCCGCGCTTATTTCACCGATTCGCCGAACCGCAATGTTCGAAATTTCCCATTAACGGCAAAAACATTTTTGAGTCATTTTTTTTTAAGATAAATCTAGGACTTAATCTATTTCCAGGAATTTTTAGCGTTCGCCAATGTGCATTTTTCGTCAAATCAAGAGTAATGAAGTGCCAGTAAAAATTTGAATATCTTCGTTTCTAAACTTGTTAAAACATTTTATTCTAATTTCGAATGGTTCCTAAATTTTGGACGAACGAATCCTTCAACTAATTCTGAAATTGTCCGAAGAAGCAAGGGAATAAAAAGGGATTCGGTTCCAACGGAAACGCGTAACTCTCGTCTGGCCTCTTCCGTCCGTTGATCCTCGGGGTAACGCAGCATCGTCACGCGACTGCTAATTGAAAATGAACGATCAGCCCGGCTGCGCTATCGGTCGCGGGAGTACTTGCGTGCTTGCACGCGTGTGGGCGAAGTGCAAAGCCGGTTTTCTTCGCGTGCGAGCTCCGCGCCTCGCACCTTCTTTAAATGTATTAAGCGTGTATTGGCTTGTGATTCGATAAACGCTGAGTGCAACGTCTCCTGTTACTGCGTAATAGCTGGCTCTTTTTTTTCCTTTGCAGTTCAGCTGCATAATGCTTTTTGAGCTTCGGCTGATAATTTCATTCTACGCTGTTATATAGCTTGTAAAACTATTATTGCTTGAATAAGGCAGAGCATTCAGTTAGCTAATGTAATCCTTCATCTTGAATAAGTAAAAAGTCGAAATGTCGAGTTCCATCGATCCTTGGCAAGATTGAAAAAGTAAGAAACAAACAAGGAAGCACGAAGGCGAAATCTCGTATTAAGGTAATACGACAAGGAACGAAGTCGCGATCCCTCGGAATCGCTTAATCCCGCGGATTTAAATATCCAGCCGAATTCCTGGCGTCCGATTTCCATCTCGCGATTTTATTAAAAACGAGACCGCGGGCATCGTCCTCATCCTCGGACTTTGGACATGCTAGCAGTTCTGGGTGGTCTCTAGCATTGTACGCCCGTGTAGTCCAGGGCATCGGTTATTTTAATCCGCCGATTAAAAATGTCAGACACATGTTAGTCGATCTCGCGAATGTATTATAATCCCGGCCGGGAGGATTATGTGAGAACGAGAGGACAGGCTTAACTTCTCGAGTGCACATCGCGCCGTATTAAATGATACGTAAGTACGAGCCTATGCATGCGTACCTACACATGTCGTCTTTCTTTTCTGGCTATTTTCCAACGATGCTGCGGTGTTCGGTTTCATTTTTAATTAATTCTATATCAGTTTAAAGATTGAGCGTAGTAAAAAAATTTCGAAATGCTTTTCCATTCTTATTTACTTACAATCAGTAATGCGAGACAAAGAATAAGTGCTATAGTGAAGGTGAATCACGTACCGTTTTCCTCTGAACCCTAGTAAATTTTTTAGCATTTTCGTTTACGTTTGCTGTTGAGCAAAGATCTTATTTACATAAAAAGGCTGGAAACTCTTGCTCAATTCTATTAATTCAACGACGGAAGGACGAAACGATCCGAGGCTTTCATTAACTATTAAAACTCGGTCCAGGGCTTTTAAGCATCCATAGCCGACGAGCGGCTCCGCGTAATAACGACTGCGAGGCAACTGCGAAACTCGTAGTTGACACGTCGGGCTGCGTGTCTGCGCTACGGGGCGACATTCATTACGGATGAATCGCAGTCACGCGAATGTGCTTGTTACTGCGCACGCTAAAACCAAGCTTGCGCGACGCGCCGCTGTCGTCGCTTATGCTCCTCCGCTCGAAGAGGAACGAGGTATAAAGGAACTCTGATAAAGGAAGGACAGCCGGCCGGAATTGCTGCCTCAGAAAGTTAAGAGCTCCGCGTGGTAGTTTCATTTAGTGAATTAAAGCCCAGTCCACTTTTTCGGAGCTTTGTCAAATATTCGTATTATTAACATTAAGGTAAGTTGTAGCAAAATACCTGTGAAGGCATAACAGTTTTTTTAAAGTACTATATCAGCTATAAATTATTTGTATTTGAATGCCCTAAGAAATTATTTAAAGTGTACAGGTTTAGTGAATATTTCAAGTAAAATGCAACGTTGGCTTAATTGAAAAGCGAAAACGTGACGAGAGAGTCCAAAAGCGAAAGGAAGTCGAAGGCGAAGAAGGCGAGAAACGCAGCCGAAACTGCAGGGCCAGCCAAAAAAGGAAGATCACGAGACAAAGTAAAGGGAGATAGTTGGGCTGCAGCATTTGTCGCACGGAAGTTGGCCCGATAAGAAAAAATTCAAGTCCGCCACTTTGACTCTGCGTGGATTATGCGATAAAAAAACGGCGATAGCGGGAATGCTAATGATACAAGTCTTTCCTTTTAATCTACAAAGCTGCAAGGGAGTTAATTGCGAGGGCATATCGCGGACCCGTATTGAATTGTTAACGACCCGAGGAAATTTGTTTCAATTTATATTGCCCCGCTTGATTTTCACCGTGTACACCCGTATGTAAGACAACAAACATACCTACAATTTATTATCTTTAATTTCTTATTAGTTGTTCAATATTGTTTTCTTTCGAGAGTTCGTTATTTTGCTAAAGTCAATAATTATTTAAGCACTCTGACGTACACATCAATGTAGGTAATTGCTTGAAGAATGCAAAGTTTGTTTTTTAGTTAATTTCATTAAAAATTTAATCCTTTGTATATCGTTCACTCTTATATTATTCTACTTATCTGCTTGCATTTTTTTCATCACTGATTTATGAAGTTCCTAATTTCCATACGTATGTCATGATTAAAAATTTTAAGCAATATATAGAAGCGCCCAACTGTATCAATCAATAAGAAACCCATTTTCATTAGTACCGACAAGTGCAGAAATTATAAAATAATTAAATGTGAATATCGTCCAGTTTAAGCAGGCCGCTCGAAAAACCTACGATATTATATTCGCGCAACTTTTTCCCAACACAGTTTCTACATTACGTGCCGTAACGAAGCGATTAAATAAAAAGCAAAACGTCATGCTAATTCGTAATTCATTAAACCTCGGAGCTTGAAAATGATTAAAACTGCGAGATGCACATAGGGGAATCCCCATTTCTCCCTCGTCCCTCTGTTTTTCCTTTCGGTCCTTCACTCGTGAAACGCAATGAAAATGTCTGCCGAGCGCATTACGCAAAAATGTCTCGCGTCTATCCGGCAGATGACGCAGTTAATTTGAACCGCCAGCCCCCGAAATATAATATGCGTTTAATGTGATTTATGAATAAATATTTGCAGCGAGTATAAGCGAGTGCCGCGACTCGCGGCGCCGGCAGTTTTTTGCCGAGCTTAATCGGAATTAAAATTCAGTTTCGAGCCCAAGGGAGAAGAAGCAAGGGAGATCCAATTAAAAAAATGAAGTGCTTTTTCATATTCACGGAAACTTTGTCGCCCGTCTCGGTTGAATTAGAAATGCCGCTGTGATGTGGAAGCGCGGATGTATACGTTTTATATTACTGCAGCTGAGTTTTGCGGTGCTGCTTTGTGTGACTTTTTGCCGTAACTCGTCGAATCTTTTGGGATGGGTTGGAGAGCGGTAATGGATCGTTGAAACTCGCTAGAATTCTGCATTATGGATAATCGAACTTACTGAAACATTTTTCAAATAAAGAAAGATAAAAGAGGAATAACTGAGTTGTAATTATTATTATTAAAATATGTTACGCATTATATTCAGGGTACATTTCAAAAGGGAGTTGTTACAATTTTAAAAATTTTGCTTTCTTTCTTTTTTTAAACAATACTTAAATTCTACGTTCCCGTGAAATGTAATTGAATTTAACACGGCCTTGTTTAGTATATACTTCATTGTCCTGCAAAACGTGTAGAACATCGAGTATAAAAATCCTAGGAAGTCATTAAAACTTTCAAATGAAGTTCACCCTAGTCCAGAGTAAGGCAGCTAAAAGGGAGATTACATCGTGTACCGACTCCGCTAAGCGAAAAAAAAAAGAAAGCAATGTTCTCCCCCTCCAGGTCCCATTTCTCCCCCGTAATGAAGAGGGAAACTGGCCGAAATGAACGGCACAATGCGCGAATGACTACGGTTTCGATGACTCTCGAAGCGAAGAGAGACTGGCACGTGCCCACGAGATCCACCATGGATTTAACTAGTCGCCCCTGTGTACAGTCTTACTTTACAATCCGATCCATTTGCGTAGCCTTTTAAAGCGTTTGAATGATTTATAGGTTGCGCCGTTTGCGACAGATCTTTTAAATCTGCAAGTGTAGAGATTAGAAACTAGAGTATATCGTGGATGCGATTTGTAAATTTGGAATGGGATGCAAATTCGTTGTAAAAAAATGCAAAACAAGACGCACCAGTACAAATTTGGTTTGATACATGAAACGTTCTTGGTAAGAAAATGCTTGTATTATTAAAATAAACCCGTGAAAACGGAGGGAAGCTTAAAAGCAGAGAATTGAAGAAAATAAAAATTCCACGAAGCTGAGAAAGGGAGTAAAAGCAAGTGAGAAAAAGAAGGAGCGATGTCTACGTGATTGGCATGGATTGATTTCGCCAGAGCGTTTGACGGACCGTGAGTATCCTTTTTCTTTTTCCCACAATCAATCGAGTCGCGCTCCTCTCTGTCCTTTTTCTCTGTTTCTTCTCTTGAATCCTAATCATTTTGACTATTAGCCTCCAATGTAAACATTGAACACATACGTGTTCATGATTGTAACAGTAATGGGAATTACAGGTTGATCGCTGCGTCAACTTTACCTTTTAGGTTTAATTTTATACTACTTCTTGATACAAACCGTTAATTAATAGCTATAAAGACGTTAATGTCTTTTTGCCTTTTTATAACTTCTAGCATATCCAAGTCTAGACGTGCAAAGATTGCGCGATTCCTAGGTAATTCAGTTTCTCGAAAATTTGACATTAGGTGAAACAAATTTTCTGCTTCCACAGCTCTAAATTTCCAAGAACCCTGGTAACCGAGGCAGAACTTGAGCAGACTTTTGCTTAACACGTACAGAGGCAAGGAGTTCCGGCAAGACACTCATCGGCCCATTACAGTCCGCCTTTTCGGCTGCGGCACGACAAGCTCGCCCTAAACAAAGGGATATTGAGCCGGAGCCGAACCTTAGAATGGAAGAGGGGAAGGAATCCACCTCGGGGGTTCACAATGGCGCGCGCGCGCAGCTAGGAATCCGGGGTTTATTAAAGCTGCGGTTGGGGATACAGCTCACGTACGTTCGCTTTTAGCGGCGGCAGTCACCCTGCTTCGCTTCTTCTTCTTCTTCTACTTCTTTTTCGAAGCCGCGTCTTCATTCCGACTGTAGTTTTCTTGAGCTTGCCAAGGGGTAGTTTGCCTGGCGAGTGCTGAACCAATGCAACGCGGAGGTTGACGTAATAATCACTGGATCGGGGTGTTTGATTTGCTCTCGTTTGCCAGTTTAAATCTGAAACGTGTTTATTTTTCGTTGTTTACGAATTATAGTTAAAAAGTCAATTGATTGTATCGAGAATTAGCACATTTCTTTTCTATACAAATTCCCAGAAAGTAAGATTAGTTTATTCTAAAACGGAAATTAAAGTAAATAGAATAAAAGTAGAAGAAAGAGTAAATTCCAAGACGCGTTTCTAATCTAGATTTTTCCCTCGCCTCGCCGTATGGAAATTTCCTAATAAATTATTAATCCAAGTTGAGAAATTGGTGTCGCAGGCAGGGGAAGCACTCCCTTTCTTACTGTTTAACGGGAGAACTCGAGTTAGCACTTAAACGCACTCCCGCGCATCTCAATGCCTCTCCCCTTATCGACGCTCGAGCGCATCTCGCGCCTCGCGTGTATGCAGACAAGAACTGCGCCGCCGGGAACATTACGCTTGTAAGAAGGCGCCGACAGGTCGTCTTCCTGGAAACACGTGTCCTGCATCCCTCGTCGCTCAATTCATACTCTCCCTCGCTCTCTCGTCTTTTCCGCCGCCTCGAACTTCATCCTTTGTCTCTATCTGTGCCGCTGTCGTCGTTCTGACGCTCTATTTTGTACCCTCGAAGTACAGCCTTATTTTATCTAGTACACTCACTAATGAAAGCAATCGATTCTTTTGAGTTTATTATTTGAAGGCTTGAAAGGCAATATTTTTAAAAAATCGCTAGAACGAAAAAGAAGCAATATTACTTTAAAGAAAACATTCGGGTACACTATAACTGGGGAAGCATAGCTTTTCTATCGTCGAAATTCAAAGCATATCGGGCGATAGAGCCTCGGCCTCTCGGCTCTTTTATCGGCAGAGGTCACACATTCAATAACTATAAAAGCCGTGTTCCATTTTTTCGCTTTCCGGCGGGCTTGGCTGCCGCCCGCCGTAAAAAGGCGATATTCCCCGTGTCGCCAGCTTCCCTCTACAAACGCAGCTTCCCGGCTCTTGCACTTGTCTGGGGGCGACACGGAACGCGCATTAGCCGGGCGCTGCATCCTTGCCGACGACTTCGGAAGGGAAACGCGCGCGTTATGACGCGTTTGTCTTGTCGAGACGCCCGCGGGACTTTACTGCCGCCGCCGCCGCCGCCGCCGCCCGGCCAGATGAATATCCAACAAGTTGCGAAGGTCGGACTCCCTTTTGCGCCCGCGACGCGAATGTAAAGTACAGTGCTCGGGGAGAATTTTTCCTCTTTTTTTTCAGCTTTATTTGCGTTGTCGGATAGCTTTTTACATTCGTCGGACATGTGCATTTTCAAATAGATTACGTTTCCGCAACATTTTTACGGGTCGAATTTCTCCCGCGCGTTTTCACGCTGATCAGTGGAATAAAATCGTCAGTGTACGATATAACTGCGATATTAAATGGATTAGATTTAATTTATTTATTCTATTTATTAGATTTAATGATTTAGCTGTTTACTCTGCCACCTTGATGGGATTAGGTACCTCTGCCTCTCCCTCTCGAAGACGACGACAAGAACGGCGTAACTTTTTATTATCGGCACTTCATCGAGGGCCGTAATTAACGACGTTCGCGCTCTGGTCACATCGTCGTCAGCGGCTTTATATGCCGGCGAAGGGGGGGAAGAGGACGAGGGGGAGACGGGCGGAGGAGCGAGAAAAAGAGCGCTGGAAAAGTTTCCGAGCGAGCCAAGTTGGAACCTCGCACGAGGTTATAGTGTAACTTGCGTTTATGCCGAGCTCGAACCTTAACAAACTTTTTTCAACAAAAACGATAAAGCCATTGATGAGAAACAAGAGAGGAGAGAAATTTTTAATGCAGCGCTTCAAAAATTTCAACTTTTTGCTTCGTTGCGAGAATAATAAGGATTCGGTTCGCCTCTTCTTTGGACGTAAGCAATTTTTTCGTAAGAATAAAATGTTTATTGCTGCCCGAAAATCATTAAGAGATCGTTTGCATTTGCTTTATAGTTGATAATAATTGACGTTTCTGTAAATGGGTCAGTGAAGAGAGACGTAAAAAATGAAGGGCGCATACGCACGTCGCAATGTAAAAGCAGCCATTAAGCGAAATTCGTTTCTAAACGTAGATAAAAGACGGAGAAAAGGCGAAGCGAAGCGGTCGATCGGCGAGGTCAGGGCAGTATCCGCGTCTTCATAGTCCAATGAAAATTCACGACGCGCATCATTCCAGTTAATTCGGCGCGTTAATGCCGTGTAATGGCCGGCAGCGAGGAGCTCCGTGTACACACGTCCCCGTCCGATGTGTTTTATCGCTTTATTCGAGCTTCTTTGTTTCATAAAAGTGAGAAACAGCTTTAATAACGGGTTATGTACCGGCGGAGCCTCTCTCTCTCTCGCCCATATAATGAGCGGTTGCCAGCAGCGTCTTAGAGCCTTCCTTCGTTCGGCCAATTTCGCGCAGACGCGAAAAGTGCCCGAACGGCTCCGCGGTGGAAGGCAGGATAGACGAGTTGAAACCACGAATTATTGCATTACAACTTAATTTCGTGTAATGCAAATAAACGCTCGGAGCCGCGAGTATTGGGGGTCTTTAACTTTTCAAGGCGCGCGCGTGCGCAGTCTTCTTTTTCTTGCGAGCAAAAGAATAAGAAAAAGTAAGTAAGATGCGCTCGTTTCCCAATTGCCTGCACATTTACCCTTGCGATTTGAATATGCTGTAAAATGTGATTGAAAAAAGTCGCTGAGAAACGCTGAAAAACGATTTAATAAACAGAAAAAGTATTCAGAAAATATTGAGAATAACAGGTAATCCGGAAAAATGTATGCTTTGCTTTACGTGGATACACAAGTGATCCTTATCCTTATTTCCCAAGAAAGAAGAGATCAGTCACTCGCGTTTCCCCGTGGCTCCTTTTCAGCGTGAAAGGGTTTGAGAACCGAAGGATTTACTCGTGTGATTCTGATATTAAACGTTTGTTTCATCCCCGAGGAAATGCGATTCCGCCTTCTTTACTGCTACAGACTTTAAGATGAGCTTATGCATTTCTTATAATAAACTCTAGCAACTTCGGTATCGTGGAAATTAATTGCACTGAAAAATTACCGAAAAACATCGTGCTCTTCAAAATTGAAAAAAATTTCGTGAATCCTAAGAATTTTATTGTTTTGCTGAAAGACGAGCTCTTACACAGAGATTATCACCTCGGTAATCGCATTACAAGTCCATAAATTAAGGACTTTGTTACGAATTGCATTCCAACGCCCAAAGGAGCTGCACGCTTTCGAATTTATGTTTGTCCCTGACCGGCAAAAAGCACTGCTTCGCCACGTCTAAGCACTACTCATATCACGCGCCGCGCAAAAACAGGGGACAAATGATCGTTGAGCTCGACGAGCGGCTCGCGCAAATGTCTGCTCAAGGCAATCGAATCGAGTGCGCTCTTACGTTTCATCGTGGTAATTATGCCGAGCTACGCTGCCCGGTAATTACGGCGTTTTATGTCGTACGTGTATATCTCTGTACCCGAGAGGGAATGCAGCCTCGTTTACCGGTGTCGTGGGGATGCGATGATAGAGGGAGAAAAACAGTCGATGTCTCCAGATAGAAACGTGATGATGACAGTTGTACAACGGCGTCTTGTTGCATTTCGAGATGTTGTAAAATTTAATTGGGAATTCAATAAACGGAATCAGCGATATTGATATATAAAAGTAGTAATCAAATTTCGCTGAAATCTTTATGAATGCGCTGAGATACTTATCTATAATTTTCTATTCATTTTCAATATTGGCATTTTGATCGCTCTTAAATTTTAGATTCCTCTTATCAAATATTTTATTCTGAATATAGTTTGAAAAATATCATATCTGCATAAAAGATTAAAAGGGTTTATAATAAATATCACCAGACGGAATTCAAATATAATTTTCTACGTATTTTGGCGGCTTAAACCTCTTTTTTCGCAGAGAAATTAAAATAAAAAGTGGTCTTTTGAAAAATCCTGCATGAAACCATACGAAGTTGGAACAATATTTCTTTAAAATCTTAAACCCTAACTATAGCCTCCCGTAATTTTACTCTCATTCTTCTTCTTCCGCACTCGTTTCCTCTTCTTCGATCAGCTGGACGAACCCATCATCCGCGAGAGCGCTGTTTACCGATCCGATAGCGGCAGTGTCTCCCGTTGTATGGCCCTGGTAAATGAGATTGCGCCGATTGCCGATAAAGAGCTGAGGCGTCGAATTATTGTACACGCGCCGGTCCAATTAACTTTCGCGCCGACGACCGCTTTGCGTCGCTACAAGCCCGATCTTTCGCGTCGTATCAGCTCGGATTTTCGCTGATGCACCGGCCGCGATTGTTTTCCACTGGGTAATTTCACTGCTCTTGCACTGTTATCCTAAATGAAATTTCAGAGCGGGATTAGGCGTGTTGCGCCAGATTTCGTCCTTGTCAACTTCTGGAGAATATTTCATGTATGTAGATAATGATTGGGAGTACGAAATTATTAAAAAAAAATTGTTCAGGCGTTCGGCATGACTGCTGCGTTATCACTAAAAATTGACAAATTTCAATCCAAAAATAGCATCTTTGGCGCTGTTTAACGAGGCGAGCTCAATTACCGTCGAAAAGCCCCGGACCTCCCGTGAGTTTTACGAGGCGACGAGATTCATTATCAATCATATACCGGGCCCGATAAACCCTTTAGCCCCAGGTGGGTACGCGCATGCGCGTTTGTTCGACGCTTGCTTTTACGAGCCTTGCTTTTATGGCTTTATGACCCGGACCACCGATCCGCAATTTCGCGGCCTCCCGATTTCCCTGCGTGTACAGGCGCCGATCTCCCCTCGTAATTGTTTCTTGAGATGTAAGCCTGCGGGTATGCGTCCACTGCTTTTTCTAAGTATTCGGCATTTGCATTTTAGGCGGATTATACTGATTTTTTGTTGCTTTCATGCTACATCAATAATGAAAAAGGTTTTACTTAATCAGTTTCAATAAAGTTGATAATTAAGAAGAGTAAATTTTGATATTACTAATTCAATTTTATTTTTGCCAGGTAATTTAATTTAAGAGGGACCCTTTTTGGATTCTATTAACTAGACTGTTAAACCGAAACGCTGCACCAATCACTTTTAAAATTCTTAAGAATTTTCAATTAAAAGTAATATTTCTTTCGTAGGAACAAGCAATGCAGAACACAATGAACAGATTTCATTTTGAATCCAATTTAATATCGATAATTCCTCGTCATTACCTCGACAGTTTTTCTCCAGTAAAGAATAAAGGCATGTTCCTCGGCGTTGCAGCATTTAAAATAAGCGCGCGTATATATATACAAAGAAGCCCAGGGCGCGTGCACTAATGACTGCCTCTTCTCGTTACTCGCTTTTTTTTCCTTTGCGCCCTTGGGGCCAGAAGAAGACGGCCCCTCGTTCTTTATCTCCTCGCTCCTCTTTTCAGGGCTCTCCTCCCGCCTCCTCCCGATACGTCGCAAAGCTGTGTCGCGCCTTTTCACACTTCTCGCCTCGCGCAATGCGTCCAGGATATTATTTGTTTTCGGCCGCGCGACAAACGAACAATCTGCCCATTTAACGAGCCCGTCGGGCCTTTCGTCGGGCTCGAGCTTTTCACGCCGCTGTAATTAATTCTCTCTCCGGATTTTCGCGGAGGCGCTAAAGGGGGGAGGGGGAGGGGGCGGGTGGCACTTTAATTTTCCAAGTTACGGGCTTAAAATCGCGCGATGATTGATTGCCGGCCCTCAGCCAAGCTACGCTTTTGCCCTTTATTTTAAAGCGCCGAGATTGACTGCTACGAAATACTGAATTAGTATAATTGATGGTTGGAAGAGGAGGCGAGTTGGTGACTTTTGCGACGAATGTGATGACTAGGCGGTTTTCTTCCATTTTTTCGAACTGAAAGTACTTCATTTTTTTGTTCGTATAAGTTAAATTACAATTCGGAAGAAACATCTCCTATTACATTTGAAATTCGTTCAAAATTATTTATTAAATATTATAATTCTTCGATTACTGCTATATGAAGAATATTTTACGTACTACTACTACAATTGGAGTAAAATCTTTTTATACTTGATTTAAAAAGTGCTCGCTCTGCATTTAATTGGAGAAATATCCTCTCATTAAAATATTAATTAAAATAAGCGACGAGATCTACAATTAATTATACAATTTTAAGTAGAAAGATTGATCTTTGTCAGAGAGCGTCGAGCACAACAGGAGCGGCGCACTTGCAGCTGAATTTCAGCTCCTCTCCCTCTGTAATTACATTTCGAAAGGAGCACGTAAATAGCCATCGAATTACGAGCGTCAGTTCTAATTAGAGCCGCGGTGCAAAAAAGCCCGCCTAGTCGAACACGTTTCTTACACGGAAATGCAGAAAATCAGCGGCGGCGGCACAAGCCGTGCAAATTAACAATCTCTGCTCGGAGGAGGAGCACAAAGAGGTCTCGCACACGCGTTTTCGCACCCCCGAACAGCATTCTTCGATAGCGCTGCCGGGCATCGCGCCGCTCAATGACGTGGCGCGGCTCATTGTTTCGCGATAATTACGGATGACGCGTAATGGCTCATTCAGCCGGGTGTCGCCCGGGGTTTTGTCTGTTCGCGCGACGTCTGTATCATTGTCTCGAATCGTGTGTCATTAATGATCGCTGGGATTTTTGTATTCAGCCGCCGCGCGAGAGGGGAACGCCTTTTTCGTGGTCAGTTCCGGCCTCTCCGCGCGTCTCGTTAATTATCGAGGCGCGATCAATTTTTAACGAAAGCTCGTGCTTTCGGCAATGAACGATTTTATAGAGGATATATCAGTAGCGCGCCTCTATCCGTCATTGTCTCGGCATTTTTCCTTCCCCCGCCGCTTTCTGGCGCTCTCCCACGCGCCCCCGGCTTCGACAACAGCAGACGCCGCGAGCAGACGCGTCAGTCCCGGAAGCCCCATGCAAATTCACATATAAACGTCTAATTATCTAAATTGCCTCGGTACACGGGCGACTAGCCGAAGCAGAGCGCAGATATGGGAGCGAGGAATTTCGTGGAAGAGGCTTATGTAGCTCGACGAAACGCTTCCGGAAGACATACATCTGCTCGCAGGGGCCGGAACGCCGCGCGCCGCTATCGCCGCGTGCGATCTTCAATTATTATTTCTCGCATTAGACATGCGTTTTCGAGCCCCCACCTAATTTAATCCGGCCGCGCGATGCGATGATAAATCGAGTTTTCCAGCCGGGCAGCCTGAGTTATTGCTCGCTTTTTGCGCCAAGAGGCAAGAAGGAGCTGGAAGGATCTCCGGAGCGATAAGCGCGGCTTTTTTCGATGTCGCCGCGTCTGCTTAGTCGGGATTTATCGCCGAGCTAATAATGCATCGCCGGAAAAATTTTAATTCTCAAGCACGTCCACCGCTCTCGGCTTACTTGTGTCGCGTACAACGCTCAAATACATGCTTCTGCCATTAACTCTTTTTGGACGCGTATATAACTTGCCTACTTCTGGCGAACTTTTTGCCGAGCGGAGTTGAAATTCAAATTGAACTTTTAATTTACAATGTTTCCAGCGACGTTAACGTTCCTCAAATTTATGACTATATTATGCATTGTTTTCTTCTGCGGTGTACTTCCTTTCCACTTGCTAAACAGTCAGTATGTTAATTTTTATTTAATCCTTTCCTCACTTGAGCACACGCCCTATTCAAATTGCTTGTCGATAGATTGTAAGAATTTTTTTCATTTTGTTCAAAGTTCACACTATCGTCTTCGACAGAAAAACTGTTTCGACTAAATGAATGAAATATTGTCTATAGATCTTGGCGATTTTCTTTTTCGATTTGGCCAGAATATTTATATACCTTCCCGGAATCCAGATTGAAAAAATGTCTCTGTTTTCCAGCGGCGTCATCCTTTCTCCGAGTGCGGCTCGACTTATCGAGATCGAGGGCGAGAGGAAGGAAGCGAAAGGAAAGCTGCGAGAGAGAGAGAGAGGGAGGGGGTTGATCAGACTTCGCGCTTTGCTGGGCGCCGATCCGATTACCGCTCCACGGCTGGCTAAATCTGTCGAAGGAGTCGAGTCACGGATTCGCTTCCACGCCGTGTCTGCCAGGCTCTTGATAAGACACTTTCCTCGACGACGACGACGACGACGAGGCTGCGACTTTGTCGGAATCATCTACTCGCTGCGCCAGGCCGCCTCATCCAACAAGAATGCCTGCCCGCCTGCCTGCTTGTTCCTACGAGGAGAGCTCCGCTGATGAGTATTAGCAGGTGCTTTAGGAAATTCAATTTCAGATCGTTACGATATTCAATGAAGCAAGATTTTACTCTTTTGGCTTTCATTTGTGCTTCGCGAATAATATTCAAAGCTATATTCAATTATATGAATATTTATCGTGAATAATCTATTAATAATTTATGAATTCTTATTGCTTTTGTATCCAGAAATAATATTTCAAGCATTTTCTTAAAAAGATAATAATGTAAAAATAAATAAAGCCAAATTTCCAATGCACCCCTATTTTCGGCATAACTCGTCGAGTTTAATATAAATTACCGCGCAGAAACACGTGTCTCGTGGAGGCAGAAAAAAGAGGCGGAAAGTATCGCCCTAATAGGTACGAGCTTTCTAGAGATATCGAAACGCCAACTGGTAATCGAGCGACGGCAGCTGATTTTATAGCGCTCGCCGACGGTCAGCACCTGTTCCCGATTTCCAGGGCTCGGCGCGACCGTCGCCTCGATAAGCCTTAAGTGCTCGCCGAATTAAATTATTCCCCGAGCCCGTGAAATACGCACCGATCGGCAGATTTTTATAAGCCCTCGCGGACGGAGAAGTAACGCCGGCGGTCTGCTGCATTTCTTAGGCCGTTGGGATGGTAGGAACAGCGTTAAATGTGTTTTTATTGCGGAGTGCTTGACAATCGGCTCGAAATAATGCCGCAAATCTTATCCGTTGTATCTTTACAAGTGGATACTGATTCCGTTATTAATTCTGATCAGTTCTCCCTTCGGGTTTTGCAATTTGTTTACCTTAACTGAACACGTGCTGACTTTTTTATGTCCACTGCATTTCTCACATTTTGATTCAATTTTTAAAACTTTTCATTTCAAAGATGGTGAAATGTAGTTGTGAAAACCTTCTACTATTATTTTTATCTTCTAATTATTAAAAAAAATGTTTTAAAAATAATGATCAATAATGGTTTATTACTGATAATACGCAGGCTTAAAAGGAAAAACAATTATAAAATTTAGTTGCTAAGTTTCCTTGAGTATACTCAAGATTAGGTATAATTGGAAATACTTTTGAGAAAATTATTTATTGTTGGATAAATTTTTTAGTTATAAGTTTTGCGTTTTTGTTAACCGACAGTAAACTGCAAGCTCTGATCAGCTGACCACAAGTTCAGAGGTTATAATTAATGACTGCATTCAAGTAACAACTGTACAGTTCGAGGGATTTTTGTGAAATTATCGACAAAACATACCTTAAGATATTCTCACAAGATTCCGTGCGGATTATAAGAAGCGACGTCACATTCAGGGGATATTCTCTCGAGATATGCTGATGTACTATCACCAGATTGTGAAAATCTGGCAGAAAATTGCCGAAAATATCCTCTGAATCTCCAAGGGGATAGATTCGGATTCTTCGGTCGCTTCGCCAAGGAAAAGTTTCTATTAAATTACGGTATCATTGACCAATGGAGAGATAGGCTTACAGTATGCCAAAAATATTTGTAATAGTTCATAATATTATCTTTAATTTATCTAATAAAACGACGAGAAATTAATTTGTTTTTTCCCTATTATTCAAGCCAAGACATTACACCTATTTTTTGTCAATAGCGAGATTAACTCGAATGTAGAAACCGTCCGTTAATACATAAATAAATAAACAAATTCAGATAAAAAATAAACGTATATTGAAATAATTTATAGTTTAAGATGTTCTTATATTGTTCAGTTTAGTATATTGTATTGATTTATTAATAAGCCAATAATTAAAAACTTTTGGAAGAGATGGTATAGACTAATGTATGCGTCGAATGCATTTAGATTAAGCTATCCTAGTAAAAATAATAATCATTTATTTCAGTAGTTTTTGGTCAATTTTCACCAGGTATAAGTCACCAAGGTAATGGTAATACATTGTAACGCATGAATCCAACGTAATGATAATTATTTATTTATTAAATGTAATCTTTATTGTGATTTCAATCAGTTAATATTATCAAACAATCATTTATACTTTAGCGCTCCCACTGGCACTTACTTTCACCGGCAAGCCTTTCTTATTTCTCCTATTCAAACAAAAAGTTGCCTGTTCTAAAACGGCCAAAGCGAAGTTCAAGAGAACTCGGTTGCATGCGACAGCTTTGTACAAGCGATTAAGATTATAAATGTCTCCTTCATAATTGAAAATGCATTTATTCACGTCAGTGTAGCGCAAGTTGCTCATTTGATCGGTTGACTTGTCCTCCTTAAATGGAGGGATTGAAATAGCCGGAGAAGTATCTAACATTTTCAGGGAAAATCTGAAAATTTTTATGTTAAAAAATAAGCAGTACTTGAAACAGTAAGAAAAAAATAGGATGATTAATTTTTATTAAAAACTTACTTTTGCTCTATATCCATCATAGTTTCTGTTTCTTTGTAAGGGTAGAATTTGAAAATGTCATTATAAGTTTTGGATTTAACATTCCAATTATCATCTTTACCAAGTTTAGCCTCAGTTGAACCTAAGGACTCATGCTCTGTGTACTAATGAAATAGAAAATTACAGGTTATTAAGTCCGCTGTTAAATAATTAAGATACAACAAATAAAAAATGGTTATACTAACATTGTATTGACGGTTACACACGCCTGAAACTTTTTCTTCGTCTTGATATCCTTCCCAAAAGGGTTTTTGAGCAGAATTCACATAATACTTTGTTTTAAACGAAAATCCATCTTCCTTGGGTGTGGGGCCACGATAATGCACAGGAGTGAGTCCTATGAATCTCATCTGGATTTGTGTCATGTGAGTGTCATGTTCGAATTTTTGCGAAATATATGTTTAAATTTAAATTTACCTCGCTGGTTGTATCTCGAAGTTCTTTCTCTTCCTTATATTTATTAAGCATTCCAGAAATAACTTGCACAGCAACTCCCGCAAGGAACTTTACATTTGCTGCTATATTCGGATCACTCTTAGGCATCATTGCTATTTCGAACTAGAACAATTGCAATGTAATCTTTAGATGCTTTCATTACACAAAAGTATAAAAAATGTAATATTCCATTTTATATAATAAATTAAATATACTTGTCCCATTCTGTCTCCCTTTTCTGTGTAAAGAAGTAAAAACGACTGGGCAAGTGCGGCTTTGAGAGGTCTGTAAGTGTCACACAACTTGAGGCTAAAAGATCCGCCTAGTTTTTTGTTTTCTACCGTAATGTCAACATCTTGCAACATTGCACCATAAGCCATTTTAGGATCATTATATATCCATTTTTGTGTACCCTTCTCTCCGATTAATATATTCCCGGAAAGTTTCACTTTTGTAGTCTCAACATTTGTTAGCTTGAAAGTAGTATCGAATTCCATTTTATAGCTTAAAACGCCTATAAATTAATAAAACGTTTGATTTTTTACAAATGTAGATTATTATACTTGTTTTATATACGATTTAATTTTAAAGTATGTTGAACTGCTTTAACTTACCTTCACCTGCTGCTAGTAATTGATGAAACGGTAAAAGACATATCAAAGTGAAAAATTGCTTTGAAGAAATTAAACTATTTTGAACCCTCATCGTGACCACTAATTTTCAAATCGAATTAAAGAAAATCTCAATTAATTAAGCAAATAATAAAAATAGAAAAACTTTTCAAAATCTTACTGTCGGCGAAGTAACGATGAAAAGTTTACTTCAACTGACAGCTTGTGGACTAGTCGATCTTCTTAAACATGCTAAGTAGTTTTAGATCCTCCTTATATGACTTTAGGGGTTATCTTTTTATGTAACAAATTGGTCTTGCCAAGTGTAAGGACGCTCATTACACTTGGCAATTTTAAACTATATCGGTCGTTTGCGTTTTTATACAATTAACTGTTAGTACTGATAAACGATAAAATTAATGAAATAAATAGCAGTATTTAACTGTATTAACAAAATGAAAATGAATGGCTAATGGCTATTTTACACCTACATATTACCAGAAACTACGACAATGACACAGAATGTGTGAAATATTATCTAGTAATTATTATAGAAGGAAAATTATTATCATCAACATTACTTATTGGAGCAGAATTCTAGTTGGTAGTCGTTAAAAAAACATCTTAATTCTCGAAAGGAAATTATTTGACTCGAAAGGAATGAATTTGTCGACGGAGTCCTTAATTCTTTCTTCAAAGCCAGCGTTACATTTTTTCCGCTCATGTCCGTCGAGCTTTCGAAACTCGAAATCGCTGAAAAAGCAAGGCTTCCCGTCCGCAAACTGTTTACCAAAGAATTAGCCAGGCCATGTACAGCCATTCGCCTCGCGCGAATCAATAGCAGCGGCGAGGGAAGAAGGCGCAGCCGGTCGTCCATCTTCACCGCTCGGCGAGAACCGGTAGTGCGCTTGTACTTGGCGGGAGCGACAGCCCGGGAGATTAAGGGCCGACTTGGCGTATATGGCCAAGTTATTTGCCGGTGCGTGCGCGAACTCTTATCGGAACCCATAATGTAGTCCCGCCTCTATCTCTCTCTCTCTCTTCGCTTCTCCGACTCTGTCCGACTCTCTGTCCGACGATGGCGGTGAAACACGCGCTCGCGTCGAGAGCGTAAATTCCGGTGCGTGAGCGAGGGCTTCGCCGCCGGAAAAGCCGACGACAAGTGCTGCTTCGAGCTGCTTTCGACAATTAATGGAATATGCTATTTTCCTTTCTCGAGTATTTAGTTTTTCGACCGACCTGCATATCAGCGAGAAGGGAGCCGCGAAGAATCTCAATTCGGAAATGATAGGTGCAGGTAGTCTGTTACGCTTTGCATTATTCAATGTGCCCGCGGCCCTGGAAAATCAGCTAATACGGCGTTGATTAATCGACAAATCGATAATGCAGCGAATGTGTCTTTAATTATCGATTAAGGACGGGTAGATTCACTCTGAGAAGAAAGAAAAAAAAATTTTCAAGTGTTTAATGAGAATTTAGCCTGATGAAGACACGAAGGAAAAGAAAACCGAGTACTCGCGTTAATAAAATTTACGAATGAAAATCAATCGAGAAAATTATTATTATTCTATTCGAAAAGCAGCATTTTTTAAAATAATCTAAGATATTCAATCGCAGCATTTTCTTTATACTCAGCAACCTCAACCTCGGCGCCAAGTAAAATTCAAATGAACTCGAGAAAAATCCGTTTTCCTATAATACATCCTGAAGCAGCCCTTAATCCCCCTTCCTTATAACCAGCTCGGCCGGCACGAAAGCAGCGGCAGCGACGAATCCATAATAACAATAATTATCGAAAAGCACGCGCCGCCGCACGTTATAAATAATCCTTCTTTTTTCCTTAATACAGCGTTTTATCGGGGGAGGGGGAGGGGGGGCGAAAGGAGGCCGCGTAAACTTACACATTGGCTTTTACAACTCGACCGACACGCGAGCGAGTAAATCTCGTGGAGCGCCACCGAGATTACCTTACTTCGTTCGGTTTAAAGCGAGCGTACGCGAATTTATGCTCCGCTCTGTACGCGCCTTTTTTAACCTAAGTGCACCTCGTAATCGCGTATGTTAATGCCCTTCCGATATTGAAGCTCATTTCCGCGGGCGAGGCGTTCTTTCGAGTTTTTTAGCTCGCTATCGAGCACGCGGATCTTAATTTTAAGTGCGCCGCCAGATAGAAAGGGCTCCGTTTGATGCTTTCAATTTCGAGAGATGCACCTGACTCCGCTGTAAAGGGACGAGCCTCGAGCCCCGAGTCAGTTAATCTTGAAAATAACTTCATCGGAGAAATTGAACAGTTGAATGGTAGCAGTTGCATTTAACATTTTTAACTAAAATCGTAACAAAATCGAACTCGAAAAGTCGTCGGAATCGAAAGCGAATAAAAAATTTGTTGCCGTCTCGGGAGAGGAGAGAAGTCGAAACACGGACCGCGCCTTATTGAGTTCCGTCCCGAAAGAAATCGGCGTTTATTCCCTTCCCATAATAGAAGAGCGAGCGGCGGCATCGATCGCCGCCGCCGATAAAAGCCGAGTATATCGCGGCAGTAACGGTTTGTTGGCGAAAAAGCGGCTGCCGGGAGAAATGATTTCAAGGGCGCGCGAAAACGTTATACACCCCCGCAAACATACGGGCGCCATTGTGTGTCCTTATACGCTCCGGCGCTCGCTGCCGGTTCCAGCGAGATACGACTCGAGATACGGGCCGCCTTTATAGATCGAACACCATGTTTCTTTCTCCCCCCCCCCCCGCAAGAGAGAGAGAGAGAGAGAGAGAGGGTGCTTTTATTCGCGGAAACCGAGCGCGTGTACCTAGGCGGCTCAAAACGCGAACACGCTTTCTCGATAAGCCCCCGGAATTCGAGGAAAGTGCCGCCGGCGGAGCTTGAAGCAAGCTGCTGGACTTGCAGCGTTTTGTTCGAGTTTGTATGCTTGCTTCGTTCGCCTTCGTTCGATTGACTTTGTAAATAAATGTTTCCCTCTACTGTTGCTAGATTGTTATATTGCGAGTGGCAGCTTTTATATTTATTATGCCATTAAAATTCAATAACTTACGGCATGACCTTTTTAAACGAGCTAGTGATACTTTGTATTAACAACTATTTTAAAACTATTCATTTATTTTAATAGTTTTTTTAAACTTGGAGTATTTGCAAATTATTAAAAACAATTTTTTTTTTTATCAAATTTTTGCTCAAGGAAACTTTAAAACATGTCGTTTAGATAAAAATTCTTTCTATTTTATATATAATTTATCTAGTAGCTCTAATAACCGCGAATGATTTAAAAAAAAATGACAAGGAAATTTAAAATTCAAGACGGAACAATTTAAAAAACCTTGAATGAATTTAATCAATACTTGTTTTTAGTCCAAAGTTTTTTGTTCAAGTTCATCTTTTAAGAGAACACCATAATCAGCACCTTCCAAAACGGTAATAAAATCTAAAGTAAAACTAATCGTTAATTTGTTTCTACTTGAACGAAATTTAAAACAAATATAAAAAACAGGAAAATCGTGGGCGCCATCAGCCACGTCGAAAGTCCAGAATGTGAGCACGCTCGAGAATCGCATCTTTCAAGCGTAAACACGGATAGAAAGATAGAGCGTCGGTCAGAGGGAGCGTCTTAATATCCCCGGGAGACTGCCGAGATCAGATATCCACTCCGGGAAATCTACGGGGGCTGCTTTTCGCACCGGCGGCTGCTATCTATTCAATATGCCTCCATTATTCGGCCGCCGATAAGCCGACCCCAAGCGGTCCAGGCGGGGGCGGCAGGGCTGATACAGACGCCGCGCCAAGTGTTTTTCTGCCCTGCACGGCATACGTTCGAGTTTTCGGGAGAAGGGAGGACGCGATCGGAGTCGCACGCCTCTTATTCGGGTTTATTGGCTTCGCCTCTTTCGGTCCTCGCGTCCTTAATTGAGCGGCAATTAATTTTTCTCTTGTTTTTTTTTTTCCTTTATATTCATTTTTTTAATCTTTTTTGCAAATTTTCAATGTGCCATATCTCCTTGAATAATGAGGATGTTAACATTATTCTTTAGCTACGTTTTGGTATGTTTTGCACCCAATAAAATTCAGTATAACAAATTTTTATTGGCGAATTTTCGAATGATTTTCTGAAACAAATATCCGAGGCAGTCGAGAATTTCGAGCAAATCTGCAAAAACTACATGAGCACACTAAACGTACGAAAAAGGCAGTGCAAACGATTTTCGAAACTCGAAAGGCGTTCGCATGTTGAAACTTCTTGAGTTACTTTGCACACGTACGGAAGGCAGTCGGTCGATCGACTGTGTTGGATTTGTTGGTGGTGTGTTGAACAAATGATTGCGCGGCCGGCGCGGCTTTGGAAAAACTTGACTGCGGCCGAACCGTTCGCTCACCTATTCTTCTCCAGCTCGCTTCGCCAAGACTCCTTTGCTGCCTTCTTTTCTGTTTAGTTCGTTTTCGTAGTTTAGAAAGGAACGAGAACAAACTTAAAGTTCAGTTTACATTTTTTGGATTTTTATAGAATATATCTTCGAGAAAGCTAATAGTCGAATAATTGTATTATTCGATTCGAAGTGTTAAAAAAGAGTATTTTTTGTATTACATTTACCGACGGATTCATCTAATGTTTAGTTAGATCATCAATCAGAAACACGGAAAAAATTTTGAAGTAAATTTGACCAGTCTTAAATAATTGAAATTTAATTTTATCAACTGCAATTGTTTTAGATAATTGCGCTAATTAAAATAAAAGTATGTAACCGCGTTCAATTGTTAATTTGCCTCTTCGATTTTTATAAGCTCTGCATGTAATTGATATCCATTATCACCAATTGTCCTTAATTACATACCGTGAATATTCGCCGGTTACGTGCTTCAGTGCACTTTTACATTATTATCCGCATGTACAGTTTATAAACTAAATGTAAATGAAGTCGAGAAAGAGGTTACCTCGATTTTTGATCTCGGCGCAGCTTTTAAAAAGCGCAGCGAGGAAATTTCACGAGCGAAAAGCCTTTCGTCAACTTTTCCCACAGGTCATCGAGGCCCCTCCCCGAGCTCCTGCAAAGTGGCTCGAAAGTGTGTCCGGCGACGGTAAGAAGAAAGAGCCGCTCGGGATACGAGAAAGACGCATTGCCCGGCAAACACGCACGCGACGCTTCGAGGGCCCGATGCCGAAATATTATGTTTCGGCAAACAGACGAAAGTGGAGTACAAATACGCGCATGTGCGCGCGATTTTTTTTTCGGCGAGCGGCGAGGTCTCGACTTGTTGACGCTTTCAATCTCGTCTCCTACGTGGGTGGGAGTTGCCTCGTCCATGTTTGTGTTTACCCGCGCGCGGGACAATCGTCGAGGAGTTTTTCATTTCTCTGTAATGCCATTGACGTTGCGAGCGGAGTGTATCCCGCAGAGTAACAGTCGAAATTCTGATAAATCTGCTTACTCTTTCATATTCAAGGAGACAGTAAAACTGTCTCGTCAATAATTTATGAAAGCCAATAAATCAAGCATAATCGAAGCTGTGGTCAAACGCGTGACTCAGTTTTGTAATGAGCCACCTAATAACCTTTATCATTTCATTATTACCCTCGAGAGACGATTGCGTTTCTTCAACGCGTTCTTGATCCTTTTTCGATTTCGCGATGAAACAAAGCTCGGCGAGGGCGATGCCTGGAACAGGTCCCGACTCGGTTGTCCACGGGCGTCGCGCCGGGCGCATAAACCAGCCGGGCGACGGCGGATAAGCGAGAGAGAGCGCTCGAGGGCTCCGAGGAGCGGGTGGGCGATAATTAAGCCGGCGCGCGGTTTGTCGCGCTAATGAGGAGATTATCTCGGGGGCCGAGAGAGCGAGCGAGAGTCATGCGCGCACGCCGCGAATCTCATTAATGAAATTATCTTAATTGCCACTCTTACAAATCAATCATAATCTCTTTTAATTATCCCGCGCGCGCCAAACTTTTCCGCCGCCGCTAATAAGCTGGAAATTTGCGCGTCGAGCTGCCGAGCGACGGGGAGAAGAAAAATGACGACGCGCCGCGGCAGCTCTGCCGAAATCTCGCCTCCTCAACCGCGGCGACGCACATATATATCCGCACATCCACGCACTCCACCCTCGGCGACGAAATCAATTGAAGAAGAGCCGGCATAGTTGGCGGCGGCGGCGGCGCGCCGAGAGTAAGATCGCGGCACGCATGTCGAATGAGCGAGGGATGTCTGCGCGTCGCGGCGCGGCGCTCTATTAATTCCGCTGTACGGGGCGCGTCGCGCGGCACATCTCGCATGCGGGCCACGATCGTTTTCGCGTTTATTAAGTTGAAATCGCCCGGGAGAGAGGCATTCCCGCCCGATTCAATGACGCCCCCGGAGAGATTTTATAAGGCCTCCGCGGAATTCCGCGCCGATCACGACCTCCATTAAATCTGCGGATTTCCCGGGGAAGGATGGCCTTTCTGATTTAAGGGAGATATCGGAATGGCTGTTATGTAAAGTGTTTTTCCTTTTGAGCTAAGCCGACGTTCAGATATTCATGAATTTGACGATATTTAGATTGAAAACACTTTTTAGGTATTTGGTGTAATGAAACTCTGATGACAAAGGAGTCCTTTGCTTTAGTCTATGCCATGGACAATCAATGAATGATTGCCTCGCTGTACAGTGGCGCCACCAATATAACAGCTGCGTTGCGACCAGTGATGCAATACTTGTTATACAATTTTATTTTCGCACAGCTTGCAAAATGCTCCACACTTGAGTACCATGTATTTTTAAATTCTAAATAACTATTGTTTTGAGTTACCGTGATTAAACTTAAAAAAAATTATTCAACAATAAACTTGAAACTTCTTCAATGTTTTGAAATAAATGTTCTCACAATATTACTTTTAAATAACTTGCATTCCAAATGTCGAACTCGCTGACGTACTCCACTACGCGCGAAACTGATCCTCGAACGTCCAGCACTATTTCTCCAAAATCACCAGCACAGCTGCGCACTCGGATTCGCAGGCAGCCAGCGCCGAGCGAAATCCGGCACGCCGAGGTGAGCGCACATCCTTCGCGGAGTATAAGGAGCCCGGCGACTGAGCCGATACTCGCCCCCGAGTTCGAAGGTGGACGCGGCAGAGAGAAAGAGAGGAGTGGCGGCCGCGGCGGCCGACGAGCGTCCGTCGGCATCTTAATGACAGTCCCGCGGCTGCATCTCCCAACGGCCGCTGCTCTCGTAAATTTCGCCGCCGCTAATTGCGCTCGGGGGGCTTATATTTATTTGCCGGGGTGGGGGATATTTTTATTTATGCCCGCGCGTGCGCTCATTTTTATCGGCGACGCAGCTTTTTCTAGCCGCGGCGTGTATCTCGCGGGGCCAGACATTTTTATAGCCGCGCGCATCGGGACTGTCGATCGGCTGATTATACGTTAATTAAGGAGAAGTTTTTAGCGGCATTGTTGCGGCGTCGCTGCCCGACACCGGCCTAATGAAAATGATGCATCGCCGAGCGACGAGTGCAGCTTCGTTGCTGCGCGTATTTTTCCGCTGAGTTACGAGACACGAGTATTTAATGCTTGCTTTGAATATGTAAGAACTAATTACCCGATGGAGGGAAGAGATAGCGGGAAGTTAATGCTCATTGCAAGATCAAGCTAGTAAAAGAGCTTTTCCAAAATGTTCTGGTTTCTCGTTCGTCTTGGGCATATTATCGATTAAAAAATTAAATTTACGGTGCTTTGTTTTCGAAGCTTTTAATCCGCAAGCAGTTCGCTAATAAATTAAGAGTAACTGCATAATTTGCTCGGGTATCCCTAATTAAAATTCGCTTGACAATAAGTACACCGATCAGCGCTCGAGTATCATTTACGTAACGAGGAACTTCCGACTCGGCAAGCTGTCCCAAAGCCGGTCCCTCCCTCCCGCATTAAAAGGTTAATATCGCAGGCAGCTCACATCCTCTTTCTTCTTCGGTCCTCTCCGCAGCGCTTCCAATAAATCTCGCGCTCGCATTTCGCATTGCGCGCGCATATATGCGAGAGTTGCGTACGTAATTAATGCCGCGCGCGCGGCAAAAAGCGCATTGACGCACGTCGACAAAACGGCCTGTTACGACGTGAGAACTGCATTGTCCGCTGTCTTCGCCCCGGCCGGGAGGTCGTTTATTATATTTCATATTTTCTTCTGGGCTTTTTGCCCGTGTTGGCTTAACGGTGGAGGCTCGTTTTCACATAATTAATCGCTCGTCAATTATAGGAGGGACGGATTATTTTATTTCAATTTTCTTTTGCGCCGGGTTTTGCCCGCTGGAGGGTATAATCTATTTCAATTTACGAGAGTTGATTCGATTAGCGTTGTTCGAATGACAATTTATGGCCCGCTCAAATTATTAATGAGAGTAACCAAATAATTCTTCCGCTGAGTAGTTTTCCTGGCCTTTTTTTGATTTATTAACTTGCCCTTTTTTTTTCTTTGCGCTCAAGTTCCGCGTACATCCAATGTTCCCTTGTTTTCGTCCTCCAATCTTACCGAGAGGTTTGTTAATAATAAAACCGTCGATTTCCTGCAGCAGGTGAAAGCACCAGCCATTCAACGGAACTTTTTTCTTTACTTTAACTGAATAAAGTAAGTAAATAAATGACAAACAAAGTTTCGTCGTCAATAAATTAAAAGTCCCGATAGTACAAGCAAAACGAATCGAAATAACAAACTTCGGGGTGTCAAAAGACCGGGGCTCCTTTGAAGCAAGAAAAAGGCGCCCTCGGAATCCTCGCCTCGAGAAGGCCCCGGACCCAAAGCTAAGCAAAGCAAAGAGAGAAGCGCGCCTCAACGGGGGAACTTGCCATACTCGTCATCGCGATCTCGCGAGAGAGGAGGCACGCGTCCCCCGTCGAGCGGCCCCGGGAATGTTATCGCATTGTATCGGCCGTGTTTTCGTTCGCGGCCGCGGGTCGTTACACTCGGAAAAAGCGGGATTTGATTTAGTGCGCGGGCAAAATCTTATGCTGGAAATTTTAATCAGCGCTCGCGGCAGCGCCGCTTTCTCTGTCGTTCTCGTCGTGCGCGCGCGGCCCCTGCTTAATCGATATGTTCGCGTATGCGCAGCTCGGAAATTAAATTTATTGCGCCGAGCGCAAAGCCAGAAGAAATCTGCAGCGCTCTCTCGTCCTTTGCATATTGAGCGGATCTGCCGGTGAGCCGAGAGGACGACGCATGAGGTATTGACATTTTTTCTTTTCCGAGATTCGTCTACTTCGTATTAGGCTAATTGGTTCGATACTTTTTTCACTCGAGTGTACTGCACTTTTGCTCTGTTATTTGGCCGTCGAGAATTGTTATTAAATTATTGAATGATCAAATTTTTGTGTATCAAATTCGTTTCTTAAAAATACGAGAGCAAACGCTATTTTTCTCAAAATTGATTGGCTTAAAACATAGTTGAGACGTTTAGAAAAAAGAAACGAGTGCTTCCCCTCGCCGTGAAGTTTAAAATCCTATCGGACTTAATAGGGATCGCCTTGCTGACAAATGTAAGCGTTAGTAACGCTAAGGGTTCTGCCCATTTCGTTTAGCTCAAGTCTGCTAATGCCATTAAAAATTCAACGATCTTTAACATCAAGGGGAAAATTGGTTAAGCATAACGGGATTTCGAGCCGAAGAGGGTATACGGCCTGCGAAATGTTTTTTGCGAACTTTCTAAAAGTACTTACTCCCAAGCCAATTTTGTGCTGAATAACTTCTTATTTGCTACTGATTTTTAAATGTAGTCATTTTCTTCTTATTTATGAAAACCGTGAATTTATTCAAGCTGAAAACTAACAGTATGTACTGCAAAAAATTTAATGGGATTGCTTTGTAAATAAGCATCAGTCGTTTTAATTAATCGTTGACATTGGTCACATGTTTTGCGATAAATATGCAAACGCAAATTTCGGCAATTACAAAATCAAGTTTATTAAAATTGGATAAGAATAATTTTGAGCTAACAAATCCTGCATTATTCATGGCAATAATGAAAATGGTCTTGTACATCCTAAAACACCGCTAAACTCTGAAGAAAAAGGCCGAAATCACTATAATCAGTTTTCTTTTTTACGGGGAAAAAGGTTTTATAATATTATTTCCGCGAGTCGATCGCCGCTACGGTTTGACTAATCGGCCATCGGACCTGTAAGCACACTTATGTTCTCGTAATAAAGATCGGCTGAGATAAAGGATAAATGGCGAAAGAAAGGGTCCCGAAACGGGGAATAAAAAGGAGGAACGCCCAGAAAAAGGGCAGAAGGCACACTCAACATAATGCGATCGAGAGGTTTCACCTGACTATAAATATTATCGGCGCCTCTTCTCTCTCCTTCTTTGTGTGTCTCGCTGGAAGTAACCGAAAAATGTGTTGCAGTCAGATAATGCTTGAAAAAAATGTGTTTCGTAAAAATTCGCCTAGATTTCTCGGTTAGATATGCGTCAAGATTCGTGTTCAAGTCCAAGATATTGAATTATTTACTCGGTATAAAATGTTTTTAGCTAATTTAGATCGAGTTAATTGCACTATATTACTTTTAGTACAAGGCATTAATTAAATATTAATGTTCGATGCAAGTCTTTGATATCACCTCTTCGCATGTGAAAGATTGCAGTCGATTTTTGCGCTTAAAGGCCCTTCACGAGTTTCTAAAAAAGTTTCCTCTTAAGAACGATTTTTCCCGACACGAGCGGAAACATTGAAAAGTTTACAAAGCAACCGGCCGTCAGTAACCGCAATATTTCACACTCCTTCATACCATCGCTCTGACTCATACGGAGTGCGCGATCTGCAGGGGCCTACGTGAGGCGATTGCTAAAATGAAGGAGAGCCGAACGAGAGAACCTAGCATTATCGGCACTTAGGACGCGCTAAGTCGTCCGCCGCTCGACATCAATCAACGGCGGCGGCGGCGGCGGCGGCGGCGGACACCTGGTTCGATGCTATCGCTCGCGCCGGTGTTCGACGGGCTGCCCGCATCGATTGCGGATTTTCGCGAACGACCGGACCGAGCGGCCGAATTTTAGCTGCTTAATCGCCCTCGAAGATTCGCTTTATTATCGCGGTCCGAGGGTTATACTTGATTCTTCGTATGCCGCAACTGCCATGTTCATTTTTATTACTGAAAAATTTCGCGACTCTCGGTACATTTAGTACTCGGCAAGGTGTTTCATCGAGTATTTAATAAAATTTATAATTCTCGCAGGAAATGTATCGCCCCAAAGTTTTTTCGTAATAAAGTAATATCTTTCGGCGAATCCCAGTAAACGGACGAGACTAAGGACTCGGTAGAACACTGCTTAGACGGCCCACGAACCCGCAAGCTAGCAGCCATCGGCACTCGGTTAAGACTCCTCGAGGACACGTTGATCCGAAGGCCGCGAGAACACTTCGGCGACAGCTGATCTGCGCTTCGCTCGGAAACGCACACAAATTTCGCAAACGGCCGCAAGCATTCTCCGCTGGTTCTACAAGCGATTCGCGCCGTGTCTATCTCGCGCCCGGGGATCCATCCCGTGTTCTTCGGCTTGTCCGCGCGAGCCGGACAAGCTGCAGCCACTCGCCGACACGTCCTAATACCCATCGCGACTGAATTGAGAGAGAGAGAGAGCGAGAGAGAGAGAGAGAGAGAGAGAGAGAGAGAGAGAGAGAGAGAGAGAGGAACTTACTAAGCCTTTAAACGGATTACCAATTAAACGCAGTATGCTCGCTTGGATTGTACCTTCGCTGGAAGACGACAGCATATAGGTGGTGGGATCTTTCGAGGGGTGAAAGTGAATGCTGCTTTCTTTTTATTCTCAACTTGGTGAAGCGTCAGCTGGAAGTAGGATTAATTGCTTTCTTATTTTTATTATGAATAAACGTAAAGTTTTACATCCAATTGTAATTAATAGACATTAATAAATACAATGAAATAATGTTCAATAGTTCGAAGCAAAAACTAAGAATCGAATTAAGCAAACTACTACTATTTAACATATTGGTAGGATTTATCTTTTCAAGCCAGTGACAAGTATTACAAGTATAACAAGCGCAAGCTTAGCAAAATTCACTTGTCTCTATTTCAATTAAACTAAAGATCTTATCTATTTCTGTATTGATAATTTATCGAAACTGATAAGCATTTACGGGGATTCCCGATTTTTTTAAATATAAATAGAGTACACACTTGCACATATAGTATATTATCTGTTTAGTGATACGCTTTATCAATCAGATTTTCTGCGATAAATTACGTCGATGCTTTGAATTGAAGATTAGCACGGTACGTTTGCTCATAAATGTACGAGATTTAATTCGGAGAAGATCAGCACTTGTATAAAATACATTAATGGATAAAAACTTCAATTAAAGTGAAACATGAAGTCGATATATCTGGAAACTGGCATTATTTGTCTTTTTTACTGTTTTATAAGTAAGTGATTAATTTTAATTTATTGTTAAACATTATTATTCAACAGATTTACGTGTTTCTCAAAGTTATTTACAAAAGTTTGAAAACATCATTAAATACATATAAAGAAAATATAAGAAACTTTTTTCAAAATCTCACGTTATTAATGAAAACTTTTTTTACACAGGCTTCGTTGCAGCAGACATAATAAAAAAAGATGCATTTCAGGCACCTTCAAATCCTGCAGATTGCATAATTGATATAACCAAAAAAGATACATTTCAGGCATCTTCTAACAAAGGTCCTCTTATTTATAAATATTCCTCAAACAATTTACCGTATTTCCGTTATCCTTATAAAGATGATTCTTATTGCATTTATAACCCTGATCTTAATGATCAGGACCTTCGATTTTACTTGTCCTGCCCCACCCACTACATAAAATTTGAGCCCGCAATATTAACTACAACGTCTAGTTCAACTTTTTTGACGTTTTATAATGACTTGTCGGATACTGATTATTTCAAGATACATAAATATGGAAGATTATTTCCAATTGATCATGAAATAGGCACTTATGTAGAATGTTCCGATATGCCAGTTTTTACAATGAGAAACGAAACACCATATTATGATGCAGTTGGATCTTACTCAGTTGGCTTTAGAATCAATGTCATCGATTTTCTTCAAACATGGAAATTCAATACCTATCTTAAAAATAAAGAATTCGTTGCTTATGCAACAGCTACAGTACTTTCTATAATTGAAAAAAGACCAGTAGATTATACATCTTATGAATATCAAAAAGGCTTGGTTTATCAGAAAAAACAAATCGACTTTTCCGAGATTTATTCTAAAGAGTATCAAATAAAAAAATTCACAGAAGTTTACGAAGATGATACTTTAGTAAACAAGTACTTTTCAGGTAAGTGATTAAAAATGACATTTATATTCACTTTTTAAAATTCTATAATTCTGTTGTTCCAGATAATGTTTTGGTGAAGGCCCAGTTAATTTTCCAGGATGACCTGTTTTATATTCACCAACAAAGAAGTACATTCTATTACGAAAATACATACCCAATGTGGAACAGTGTCAATGAAGGTAACTGGAAATTAATCGGTCAAATAATTCGACAAACGGCCGATGAAACGGATTCAGATCTACTGATTCGCGGAGCGGCTTTCAACTCCAAAAAAATCCCAATAAGATTAGGAGCAACCGAGACTTCGCCCGACTGGATTCGCATACCGACGATTTTCAGCAAATTAGTTTACGATCCGAAAAGTCCATTAGCATGGTTGCGACAAGGTCTACTATTTAACGTTGCCAACGATCCTTTTTTAACTCTTAAAGATCTGGAGAAATTAGTGTTGGAAGATTTAAAATTATGTACTAAACTAATAGACTATAGTGACATGTATCCACAATTTTTGGATTCAAATAAAGGTTTAACTGTTTGTTGCAGTTATTTAGACATTCAACAGTTCCCATTGGAAAATTTACAATAAATAAATTTTTTATAATATAAAAAGGCAGGTATTTCTTATTACCCCAATCCCTGATTTCCCTGTTAGAAATTGAAAGATTTAAAAGCTCACAAATGTCTTTTTAGACTATAAATTAACCAGTTTAACAGTTTCTTTATATTAGCAATAGTCCTCTTCAAGGAAAAATATAAAACTAAAACTGTAGATAAACATTGAGTTTGGATTCATTGCTAGTATATGTAAAAAAAAATGTTTGTAGAAATACCTACAATCATTTTATTAACCATAGCAAAGAGCACTGCCGCATTCAACAAAATCCAGTGATTTGGAAACATAACAACTCGCCTCCTGAGAACCGCGGAGAAAGGAACGAGAAAAAGTATCTACAGGCTGGCTCTGAGGGCAAGTTGAATCGACTTTAGTCGAGTGAATGGAGCCCCCGCGGAAAATATGTCAATCAAAGAACGTCGGAGCGCCTGACAGCCCTCGGCATCTGTTGCCAAAATCTCTGCGTGACTGCGTTAACGAGATCGTGGCTCTCTTTGGAACGCACGCGGTGCCACTCTTCTGCTAATTCTCGTACGCGACGTTCCATTTCTAGTCTAGGGGATTATGCATCGCGAGGACAAAAGAGGGTGACACCGGGCCCCTGGATTCATGTAATCGAACGTGCCCATTGCGCGATAGAGTTACGCAGATCAACGACACCCGCGTGAAAATATTATATGAGATCTCATATGAAATCTCATGTGAGATGTCATCTGAGATCCCACATAGATCTCATAAATCTCACATAAATCTCATACAGATTTCATACTAAATTATTTTATTTTAATTTTAATAAACTGTAATTTTATTGTAATTTTAATAAAAATTATTGTTTTTTAAAATAATATTATGGTAACTTTTAATAAATTTATAAATTTTTATAATTATTAATTTTTTTTTAATAAACAATTGCAGGTGAGATCTCGATGAGATTTACATATGAGATTCATATGAGATCTATGTGAGATCTCACCTGAAATCTCATATGGGATCTCATATAATATTTTCACGCGGGCACACACGTGGTATATAGTCGATAGTCACTGGAAAATTTTTGCTTTAATTTAATAGCACTGCATTTAAAGATGCAACATTTTTCAGCAATTTTATTAATGGATAAAAAATTATTACTTCCATATGAATTTGTTTAATAACATTATATAATAAACTTAATTTATCAAATTTTCTTTTTCAAAAATATACTACGTTAATAATACAGGAATTGTGAGGCTAATTTAATGTGCTTCTAATATACCTTATTACCTAACCTTTTGATTTGTAAATATAAATATAAAATATCAATATCGGTATTACTCCTGTATGTATTTCCAATTTCATAAAGATTATAATTTTTTCGTTGATTAATTGTTTGTCACAAATAAACTGTTGGTATATGTTTACACCACTATGCAGAAGCAACATGAGTCATCAATGCGTATTAATAATGTGGGTGGATCAAAAATACAAGAACTTCATCATCATATTAATTTGGCATCTCACAAGTACGACCTACGTCCAGTCGTATGAACTCGGTGTAAAAAAGAAAAGCAAAAATTGTCACCAGGGTTTGTTACAAGGGAATAATGAGAGACTGCCTTAATGAACTGACGAAGACATTATTGTTGCGATGAATTCCGTCTCGCTGCTCTTATCGGATGAGACCAGTAGAATATTCGTTCTCATTATTTCTTCCCCGCCTCCGTTTTCCAATGGCATCATGGACACTACACAGTGGGACTGGAATTAAAAAGCAGCAGTTCCATGAGTTCCTTTTCTCCACTGCAAAGTAAGTAAATGAAAGGGACAGATTGACCTGGACTTCTTTGCTCTTTGGCCTGACGACATGCGTCTTTCGTTTTTTCGAAGTAAAGTTTGCTTTAGAGGAGGCGAAAATTCGTATTTAATGATCGAATGTAAAGAAATATTAATATTTATTTTTGAATGTATTTCATCATATCTTTAACTTTTAAAAGATTTATTATATGGAGCTTTCTCTTAAATTTTACGAGCGTACACATGAGGTTACTTTTGTTAATAATAGAAAATTACATATTTCAAAGTACACAAAGTACTGTCAGCTCACAAATTTGTAGAATAATATTAATAAAAAAAATCTAATGATCTATGCTGTTCAAATTTATTGAACAATTATTAAACGCTTCGTCCACCGCGGGTAGACTATATTAAGACAAAAAAATTCGTGCTGAATATGATCATATTGACAAAATAAACATTTATTATTATTTTGCTTCCTCCTAGAGGAAGCATTGTGATAGTAATTTTTGGAGTTGTTCGAAAAAACGGTTATAACTGTATTTTAAGGTGTCAGGAACAAGAATAAATGATTTTTGAAAAATGTCTGTATGGATGCATGTGTGTGTGTG